>JANHZU010006424.1:126180-148317 GCA_032468055.1 Acrochordus granulatus | reverse complement strand
AAACAATGCAATGTTTGTTATATTGGTATTTGGATCTTAAATGTTACCAACATCACAATTTCTAACAATTGTCCCATGGAAGTTACAATAGTTTTGCAATACTTGTTCTCACGTGTGCTGGTTTTTACATTGAACAGCCCACCACTACCCAAGAGAGATATTTGTATGTCTCCCTCTTTTAAAATAAATTTATTAACAAGCTGGAATAAAGTATCCCTGAACAGCTCAGTGACCAATAAGTTACATGTTGATAAAATATCAGTTATTCTTTTCAGTGGAGAAAGCTTATATAATTGTCAAATTGTTATTTAGCATTGCCACTGGAAACCCCTACATATTGTTTTGATATTCTCCATATCATTGAAAACAATAAATATCTTCTAATTTTATAGCCAACCCTTAGATGCCCATATCTAGCTAAATTGAATATCCTGCCATTCTTAATGAATGAAGAATTATATCTGTTTCTTTTCTTTTGAGCTGGATATATTTGTAATAAAAATACATTTTACCAAATAAATAACAATTGATCCTAATAAACAGTTTTTGCAAAAAGAGCACTTCCATCTAAATCAACAGAACGATTATCTTCTAAAAACGTCTTCAAGAATATGGTGTGTAAAGCAACAAAAATAACAGTAATGTTAACCTAGCAATCCTTCCCCAATGTCAGCAATCTTTTTTAGTCTACTCTACCCATTTTAGCAATTTCTAAATACTTTACAAAAAAAAAGCAACCCCCCTATTGAAGTGTTACACTAGTCACCAAATCTATTACTAGTGAGACAACTATCAATATTTCTGGATCACCTTCTTAAAAATATAAGAGCTTCATACTTGCCTCAGAGAAATAAACTTTTCAAGAGGACCAGGATGATGGACTTGACTGAAGAAAACAAAATCTCATTTGCTTGTGAATGGCAATGCCTATAGTAACAGGTTTAATATGTAGGTAAGAAAACTGACCAACTGAGCCTTGAATATATGTGAGATTAAAACAACAACAATAAATGTAAAACACTTTTGTTTAGAAAATCACAGCTAATTTAGGGGTCACAAGAGATATCCCAGGGCTAAAGGTAAAGTTTTCCCCTTTCAGTCGTGGCTGACTCTAGGCAGTGGTGGTCATCTCCGTTTCATAGCATTGTCTGAAGATGCATCTGTGGCCATGCCAGGCAAACAGAACACTGTTATCTTCCCACCAAGTTAGGCAGTGTCTATTTATCTACTTGCATTTTTACATGCTTTCGAACTGCTAGGGTGGCAGGAGCTGGGGTGAATAAGTGGCGCACACCAGCCTTGCTTATTTGCTCCATCTGGTTTTTGTTGCTGTTTGTTTTGTTCAAAATTTAGATTAACCAAAAATCCTTGGTTCAGTGATCCACAATGGTTCAGCAAAACCTCCAGAATGTAATGGTTTTATTTTAAATTCCAGACAAAACATTTTCCCACTCTCCAGTATGGAGCCACAGATGGTACCTTCGCTCTCAGGTATAGTTAGGTTTCTGCTATGAACCTACCTCACTTCACAGTTCCCAACAGTAACGTATGTAATATATGTAATACATACTAAAATGATATATTGCTGATTATTATGAACTTCAAAGTTCAAATTGAAAAAAAATCTGAATATAAAGTGGAAAGATATGATATGAAAAAGATTGACATACTCATTCAGTTTTGCTACATAGGAAGATATTATGATAACATTAAACATCAATACATCTATGAAACAGACAAAGTCTTGACACATTTAAACTGTGATTTAAAAAAACAAGGAAGCTGAATACTATTATTAAATACACAAGACTCAGAAGTGTTGGTATTAATTAGAATAACTAACTTTTTCCATCTTTTCCTACATCTCTAAAAATACTCATTGGCTCACAAATAAACTGACTGACATAAGAGATGTAGTATGTGCAAAAAATCCAATTAGCAAACAGTTTGATGTGTAGCAGAGTGTTGGGAAGAAAAGCCAGAAAATGAACTGCAGGAACAGATGGAGCTGCTATTTGCTTGTGCTATAAGCTATCATTGCAAAGAAAACATGAATGGAAATAATGAGAGTGAATATCAAACTAAACTAAATAGCAGTGAATTTTTTCAAACAAAGAATTCTGAATATGGAAAAGTGCACAGAGAGATAAGAAGATGAGGTGGCATCATAATTATGAAAGAGTGAAATTTTATTGCAATCTCAATACTTGTTGAAAAACATTTTTCCTCTCAAAATGAAACTCATTTCATTACCCATTTCATGTTGTATGGGCATGTTGGTTTCGTTGCTATGATAACCTCAGATCAAATACTGAATGGCACTTATCAGTGTTACCAAAACAACAAAAAGAACTTTAAGGCACTAAAGGATAGGCTGGCTTTTTAACCAAGAACCAAAGGTTATTCTAAACAGAATAAATATCTATAAACATATTCTAAAATCTGCATTTTTTTTTGTTGCAACAGCATATTACAAGTACCTTTACACAATTTAGTTCAGCAGAAATAAACAAATTGGAAGTTGCAGATGGAAACACACACACACACACACATATTTCTTGTATATATTTTAATCAACTTGTATATATTTAATCATCTAACAAGAAAGGTTACAGCATCACCTGCTATTGATATCGACCAATTAACATAATAATGTATTGCCAAACCCTATTTTCATTTTCTCACTTCTCACACAACATAAATCTACTTATTTTAATCTTAAAATGTGAACTTTGAAATTAGAAAAATAAAAAAGACTTGAAAGAAAATATAAAAAAGATTTTAATCAGTTTCCTGAAGTATTTGTCAAGTCTTACAGATCAAGCAATTAATTAAAAGCAAGTATTGCAATATAAGTAAATTACACAGTCCACCAGCATTTATTTTTCATTTTTAGAATCTTTAATGTGTGGAAAAAGAAAGATATGCAATACAAGAATTATAACAAGCACCAGCCAATATATGATAGAATATATCCAAACTTCTTTAAGTAATTGATATACCCTAAGAAAAACTTGAATTTATTTATTAATTTTTTAATCACCCAACCCTAAGTGATTTCAAAACATTCCAGAAGCTAGCATAAAACTATTTTAGAAATTCTGGCTAACAAATACAGATTGCAAGTTACTGTATTGATGACTTGTTAGTAAATCCCACAAAATATTTACTTTTAAGATGGAAAACTTTCTGTTAGATTTGTTCAGAACAGGATACTGGAAATTTGACAAGGTTTCAAGGGCATTTAAATGTGATATTTAGCTCCCTTGTCAGAAATTATATTTTTATTTTTTTAGCTATTTTATATTCGCCATTTTACTTCTTTCTTGCCTTCACTGACATTTTTGTATTTATTCATCCTGCTATTTAATCCTACCATAGCAACCATTTTTATTATGACATTATCTTTGTAAACAAGATTGAATTCTGAATATGCTTCCTAAGGCACTATTCCTTAGTATCATGTTTCCTCATAAATCATAGCCTCTCTGATACAGGAATTACACTGCATTAGCAGATCATGTTCAGATAATTACTTTTATTCAGAGATTTCCATAGCTATTATTCAAAGTAATTTTCCATTCCCTTCTCCAACCATCACCAAAGAGAAAACTCTAAAAGTAAACTTTGCAAGGTATTGTAAACAAAAGATTTCCCACTAATATTACTGCTATCAACAGTCCTATGCAATTGGAGAACCAGGGAGGAATGAACTAAAAAGCTAAACTAAATGAACTAAATGAACTAGATAAAGTACTCTAACAGCAGCAAAAGCAACATTTCAGAATAATATAAGCAAGTGGTACTAATTTCACCTTTCTTTGAATATGTTCTTCTACTTCACGTATCTTCAAAATCAAGTCCATAAAGGAAATTTAAGTCTAATTTCTGCATGTGGATTCCACAACTAGCAGATACATACAGTGGGTAAGATGATTAGCTGATAGGACTAACCCATACCACTGCTGCCAGAGAGTGAATAATGCAAGGAAGGAGAAGACACATCCAAAGTGATAGTCATTGGGCCAGTGTTAAGATAGGCAAGTATCCATTGATACACTTCTGATGCCCTTGAAAAATGTTGACAACGGCCATAGGAACATAACCTAACATAGTTGTAGCAGGTTCTCAAAAGACATGATTAGACGATTACATCGTGAATTTTATTTTGAAACGGGATTTGTTTCCTCTGTTGTTTCTTCTTGTTATATTTTACCTTTCTTTTTGTCTTCATTTAATTCTTCTCTGTCATTCTGATTTTAGAAGAACTCTTTTTTACTACATCCAGAATGTTCATGCTTCCATAAAACATTTCATACTTTTACATTATCACATTTGTATGTTTAGTGGACATTTTAAAGGGTAATTTTTCTAATGAATATTATCTTTGAAGCACAATCACATTTAGCTAGTGGTAAATGTTCAGTTCCATATTTTTCTCACTGATATGCTGCTTTTGGAAGACCTACAAACTCCCTGCCCTCTTCCATTAAAATACTGAATTACACTGAATAATATGACATTTCACTGCACTGAAAACAACTAATGATATTCTTGCCCCTTCAGGTCACTCACTGTTTGCATATGTCCCTGACTGGCCATGTTTCCTGCCCCTAAAATTTATTGTTCGTGGACAAATTTAATCAGTAATTTTTGCCTTAAGTACTATTAATAATAAAAATTGAGCTGGCCCAATTTTTGCCTTGAGTACTATTAATATTAAAAATTAAATGCTATTTCAAATGCTGATCCCCAAAGTGCATCACTTCATTCTCTGGCAACATGGAGAACTTAATATGCAGCAGTATTCTGGATCCATCACTTTTTAATCTGCATAATATTTTTATCTGCCTGAAAGCTAACCGAGTCTTCTAGCCTAAGATGCAACATCCAGGAACTTGCTGAGTTTTAAATTTATCTAGAGCATCGCCATATCCTCCACAAAGAATCTTGAACTCTCAGTCTTCAAAGCCACCAAGCCAAAGTTCATATTAGATAATCATCAGACATGGGACACTGGAGAGAAAATGTTGTCATCCCCTTCTGAAAGTGCTTCTATTGAAGTACAGTAATTGGTTTAGAGGGTGTATTCATCTCTGAAGACTGAGCTCAGTTTAGCAGAGCTCTAGCTCTCTAAATAGTTTTTGAAGTTGTGGGACCACAACAGATTGACCTAACAAAGTTATTTCGAAGCATCTCATTACAGAACACTTATCTGCTGTGCCTAGTCACAAATGAATGTTTTTATAAGTCAGACTAGAAAAAGCACTCTGCAAGTGCTAACAGTTACTGGGCAATTCTGAAGGCCACAGGGGTCACCGTGTAGAAAGACATATGGGTAAGGTTGGTCAAGAGGAGGCAAATGACCAAAACAAAGCCACTTTAAACATCATTCCTTCTGTATATGCAGAAGGGGCAGAGCATGCTTTGCCAGTGCAGAGGACTGTCCGAGCAACATCTGTGTTTTGCCCAAATGGTATCTTTGGTTCTTTTGGCTTGATCCTGCTTGCAGTCTATATTTATGGACAACATTCAAACAGTAGATACAAAATAATAAGAAGCAAGATGTATGTCTGGTTAATAGTATCACTTGTACAAACAGGGCAATATTCCAGTGTTTGGGTTCTTTTTATCATTTTTTTTAAAAAACCCACAAACATCTGCAGATTTTTTATTCACAACTTTATCTAGCATATACTATAGCTTTTGGCAGTTCTGAAAACATATGCAGTTTTTTAACACAAATGTTTGCATGTTTAAATATTAATCCACCCTATATATATATATATCCACACACACACATTTGCTTTTAAAGTGTAGTATCATCCCTCTATAGAACTTCAGAAATATCTTCTTTTGCATATGGTCATTTTAATCCCAAATGAAATTTTAAAAAGGAGAGATCTTCTGAAAATGTGTAGAAAAGCTTCCACCACTTTTCCTAGCAAACTCAAGAGCTTGGAAAATATACCTGCTAGGCCTCTTTTCACCAGTTTCTTCCTCCACTCATTAACTTCCTTTGAAAGAAGTAAGTATTGTATGGGGAGATTACATTTTTTACTGATACCATGATAAAGGCACATGCAAATATAAAGTTGAGGGCACCATTGGAGAGATGGTTCTTCCAAATGTGTATTTTATTTATTTAGTCGCTAGACTTATAACCTTTATAGTTGTAGTGCAATTTCTCAACCATAGCAATTTGAAGATGTGTGGACTTCAATTCCCAGAATCCCAGAACCAGCATGCTAAAGTGCACACATCTTCAAATTGCTATGGTTGAGAAACATTGCTCTTGTAGCAAACATCATCCAAGGGATTTGCAGAACTGATGCTTCATTGCAATGACAAAAGTAATGTTAAACAGTTGTGATGCGCACTCTACACTTTTTAAAAAGGTGGAGTTTATGGTGTAATTTTTCTTTTGCCATTTGTACCCTCTTCATCCAACCTGCGTATGTCTTTCTACCCAGTATTCCCTCTTCCAGTTATTCTAACAAATTTAAGTAGATTGGAGTGAGAAGCAATAACTGAGTCAAAATCACTTAGTGAACTTTCTTGCTGAAGGTGGGCTGGAACTTGGGATACCCTGATGGGGTGGTTAAGTCTAACATCTTAGCCACCACACCATGTAGGAGCTCTGCTGTATTAGTTTTAAGGCATGAAATGCTGTAAACCTTGGAGATTCTCTAAGGAAATAAATGCTATTGCTGATAAAACCTTTCCAGTACAGTGACCTGCAATCCTAAAGCTGCACACAGATCTAAATCCTACCCCGACTCCACATTTGTGTGTGTGTTTTGGTTTCCTGGAGCCCCCCCCATCACAATTGCAAAACATTAACAGAAATACAAGAAAACTACAGTATAAATGTTAAAAGAACATACCAGTTTTTACTCTCCTGAAACTTAACATGTGGGTGCAAGTGCATACATACATAGGTTACCACAATGTATATAATATGTCAGCTTACCTAAAGAGGCATAAAATATTCTGGGAAATGCTTCATAGCCATTCCATTCACTGCTTTGAAGCTGTTTTCTTCTTTGATTTGTGAAATTGAAGTGATGGGATGATTTGTTTGAAATGTCATGAAATCAAATCCTCCATTCCAAGTTGCACGTCCATTCAGGGCAGAAAAAGTTGTGTTATTCCTGACTGCATAAATCTGATTGTGAAATAGAAGAGAGTATAGCTGTTCCATTTCTGACTGGAATAATATGTAAGCCAAATCAATCAATCAATGGAGGCTTCCCTTTGACCATCATCTGAGCTAATTGGCCTCCACAGCTGGAATCATCAAGAATGTAACTGAGCAATTCCACCAGCAGTTCTTCTGTGAAAAATAAAATGTTGTGACACACTTTCCTATATATTGAGTGAAGAGAGGGAGAACTCATTATAACATGATAATTAAGTTTACATTTCAGATTACTTTCATTGCACCCTCAGCTATAGCAAGGAGATTTGGCTAATGCCGAAACTTCGAGATCTCTGTTAGATCCCCATTTATATAATGATTTATGGGCTGCTAGAGAAAGAAGATAAATTCCCAAAAGCTGGTTTTGCCAAACTCAGATAAACAAACCAGAATTGTTTTTGTTCCATAAATACAGGAATGATTAAAAACAAATATAACTTCCACCACATAGAGATAACATTGTTTTCATGTTTCTGTAAATATATTACATTACTTTAAAAATATGCAAAATAGCTTACAATGAAGTGCAAGAGATAAGACCACATGGCACCATGCAGTAATCTACCATGCACTGTTGAAATGACATTTATCAAAGGAGAACAGGACAAAAAATGAGTTAAAAGTCACCCTTACTATATTGTGTTAAATGAAAAACATTAAAATAATCAATTTTGGTGACATTTTTATGATGAAAAAATATTGTTACATACACAGAAGTTATTCTCATCTATCACTTGAAGAAAATACATGGCATTTTCTTGGTTTCTTCATTGTAAATCAGGAAGAGAACATAATTCATATAATATAGGAACTAGAAGCAAGTGCTGAGATTCATTAAATAACCTAGTACAGCATTTGATTGAAAAAAGTTCAGAAAATGTCCAGACTGAAGAGGGTTTCTTTCAAAGCAGGCAAAACCCAAATCTAAAATTTCCCCAAGTTTTGTTGAGATTGAGGGGTTCTAACAACAGAAAATGTATTTATAAGAATATGAAAATATGTTCCAAATTTGGGAGGGATAGAAGAAAATTATAGTTCTGGGGCTGTTCTAATTTTTTGATCACTGTGAATTATTTTATCAGAAATATACAGATATAGTATTATGAGGGGCTCTTGGGATAAAGGCTGAGTTGACTTAGAATCTGGAGGATGAAAGACAGCAATAGAAAATATGCAGAACTGGTCATTGCCAACACTGAAAGAATTAAAAGAAATAACACTCATTCATTTATGGAATATATATACAGTCCATATTTATGGACAATATCCTTTCAAATGAAAGATAAACTCATGTTATTTATTTATTTGTATCCCATCTTTATTATTTTACAAACATTTCAAGGTGGCAAATGTATACAACACAACTTCCTTCTCTTATTTTCCCAGCAACAACAACCCTGTGAGGTGAGTTGGGCTGAGAGAAAGTGACTGGCCCAAGGTCACCCAGCTGGCTTTCATGGCTAAGGTGGGATTAGAACTCGCAGTCTCCCACTTTCTAGCCTGGTGCCTTTACCACTAGACCAAACTGGCTCTTTATATATTCTTTGAGCTACGTCATGCAAATGTCTTTCTTTCTTCTTTTCATCCTTCTGAAGCATTTCAGTTCTTACCAAAAATATATTAAGCTAAACAACCTCTTTGAAAAAATGATTTTCAGAATTTCATTTTAATGGGCTTTCATACTGTCTTCTCTATTTTCAAAGAAAATAATAACTTTTCTTCTTCAGTTCTCTTCTCTTAACTCAGAGCTTCATTCACTCACCAGCATTAACTAGCAAAACGACATTCGGTATAAACAGAACCATTTTCCTATTATTTTCTTAATATTGAAGAGTTTTTTTCCTCGTTTCTCAGAGATTATTTTCTAAAATGTCTCTTCTCCACACATATACACATTTGGGAATTAAAATGAAAAAGAATAAAACCTGTTTGAATGAAACCAAATTTCTTCTGCATATTGTGATCAATGCTGGCCAACCAGGAAGCTTATGAACACAATTTGAGGATGATTAATTTCTTGTAGAATAGTAGTCTCCCAAAAATACAACACCCAACAATTTAACTATCATGGTTAAAAGCATGGTTTGTGGGACATGAAGTTCCCTACAGCTTGGAAGACATTGGATTACTTGTCCCTATTTTTCATGAAATTAAGATATTAAGATATGGTGCCTTTTACTAGGCTGTTATTATGTAGCTCTCAAGATTACAAGTTGTTGATAATCTTATCCTCCAGTTATACTATATGTATCTTTTAAAAAACCTTTTAATTTGAAGTTCATCATCATATTGTGTAATAACACATGATATACAGAAAGTACAGTGGGATTATGGTGGAAAAGAAAATTTTGGGAAGTCCTTCTAATTCAACTTTCCATGACATCATATGGTTATAAAAGTCTTTTGTTTTGATTTTTTAAATAATGAAAAAGTAAAGAAATGAGATTCAGAAAGAAAAAGTACAGAAAAGAAAAAATGATATTTAAAGAAGTGATTTCCAATCTTCTTTACTTCAGTTACAAACAAACTTAGTTTTAAACTTCCCCATATTCAACCCTTTTCAATTATCAGATTCAAAAATCATCAACTAATTTCTGTCAATTTTCAGCAAAAAGTCCATAAAGAGTTTTGGGTGTTTTATAAAAGTATGTATCTGTGATCAAACAAGCAAATTATATGTTATTTTCTTATGCAGTATTCTATATTATTAAAGCTTAGTGTTATGATGTTGTTTTAGAACTTGGTTTTTTGTCTTCATCTTGACACTGTACACAAGTATATATTTTAGTGCATTTCTTAACTTTACATTTCTAGTATTCATTCTGTACTACTTGACCATTTCTATATCCATGTCTTCTTCCTCACATTAATTTTATTTTTTTTTATTTTTAGAACTTTAACAACCTTCTTTTATCGATCTTTACCAGGTTGCTCTGTAGCTGCCCTCAGTCCCAAACAAATTTATTTCTCTTTTATATCCAGTAGTGTCTAATTTTATTTTTTCATCTCTTGGCTTTTATTTCTATCTCACTCATTTGTATTGTAGATGTTTCAAATTTGTTATTCATATTTTCTTCCATACTTGCAAATTTTCCTTTCATTCTCCTTTCAAATGAAAACAAATAATTCTTAACAGATTCAATAAATGATACTGTCACTGCCATTGTAATATTCTTTTCAATTTTTTTCCAAGATTTTTCTACAATCTCTAGAATAATTCCTATTTGCTCTGTTGATGGCTCTTTCCTCCATTCTTTCATAGCTTTCCTAATATTATCCATTTCTCTCCTTAAATCTGTAATCAAAAAAGGTAAAACAATAAAAATAAGAGAACATTTTTCTTGTCTTTAAATGCATTCCACTGTTGTGATTCTATAATCATGTGATCTTTCACACTTTCCCAGTATCTTTGTTTAAGAAAATCTATCAGTCAGTACTCTTGAGAAAGTTATGTAATCCTCTTACTTATAAAGATGTTTAATTTGTTTAATTAAATACAAAGTACATTAAAATAAATAATATCCCAAATTTAACTGGTCCCCTAGTGACTTTTAATTTTTCATAATTCTTCATAATTCAAAAACTTTTAAATAACCTTTTGCTTTCAGATTTTTAAATCTTTTTAATTTCTTTTCTTTTCACAATGATCTTGCTCCAGATTGAAGGAACATTTACCAGGTGGTCTAGTTGTTCTGCTGTTTAGAAGATGTCCATAGCTAGCAAAATGATTATATTCTAACTGTGTGCTAGAAAGTGGAGTTAGAAGTAGGATTTGAGTCAAGCCCACTGTTCTTAAAGCTGCCCCACCTGAGGCTGAGAACTTGATGTTTCTTATTTGGTTCCTGATGCTCTGTTCACAGTTTGTCTTTGGTTCCTGTGGTTTCCTCATTAGAAGCATCTTTCCAGAGGACACATGGTAATTTCTTGGCTTCTCCTTGTCCAGAGAACTCCTCTGGTCCATGCTCATCACCGAGTCACCAGTCTTCACCTCAATGGCATTTTGCTCTTCAGAAATATGTCAACTCACATTTCTTCATCTGGAATTTCATGATTAAAAAAAACATTTTGGATGATGGTGGAGTTCTTCAGAATCCGTGTAATCCTGCTGAAACATACCTTCCTTCAATTTTATTTTTAAATACAGCATTCTTGCTATTTATTATCATCAATCCTGGCATGGCTATCACTGAATGTCTATTTCATAAATAAAAGTATTTATTTCTGATTTTGTAATGACTGAGATTCCAGGAACTGCACTTAGTTCAACAGTGGAACACTGAAGACAAGGATGCTTACATTCTTTTCTTATAGAATCATAAACAAAATAGAACAGTTGATAGCTACAAACCAAGTGGAAAGTCTTTCCCAGGCTATAGATTTATACCCAGTAAAATTTAATCAGAATTTCTGTTGTTCATGTGTGATTAAAAACAACAAGAACCTCATGTTCAAAAGGTTGACAATCTTACTGACAAAGCTTGTACAGAGATAAAATGTGTGCATCTTTCTCTGTCACACATGTGGTTTTATATATGATACACTTTTAGCCACCAGCAATGACTGAGGGTTTTTTAATCATTACAAATGAGCATAATTGAGACAAGAGTGGTGATCATATTTCCATAGATATGTATGCAGAACAATCTAGTTTCACTCCTGAGATTTGCAGTGTCATAAAGACCTTATTGGAATAGAATTATAGCCCAGTAATTTACAGGAGCTAAGCCTTTACTCTCTGGGTAATTGACTGTTGATAAGGCTGTCTACAAGCCATATGGAACACAGCCACTTTGTCAACTCCTTTGTATTTAGAATTCCAGTATTAAATGTGATTCACTAGCTTCTACTGAGGTAACCACAAATGGATATTGCAGGATTTTATTTTACTTTTTGCGTCTGTTTAATTAATATTTTATATCCCTCCTGTCCTTCAATATGAAAACAGGTTATTTATTTTTCAGATGAATGATGAAGCTCTGGCAGAAGCGTCTTCACAAGTTACCTGGCTTAGAAGAAAAATATATTCCAAGGTCTTTAAAAAAAGAACTACTCTATAGAGTAGGTGAGTTGGAGCTGTTTTGCATCTAGTGGTCTCATGCATCAAGGGAGGATCTGTCAAATCAAAACCAAATTAATTTCAGCTGGGAATATTCAATTTTTTTTCTCTGACTGGCTTCCTACAGTTCTAAGCACATGAAATTGAATTACTTCTCTAAAAATAATAACTTTTAAAATGTTTTTAACTGGGTTTTAATTCTGTACCTTTTATATGGTTTTATTGTTTGTCTTGGTAAACGGATTAGAGTCACTTGGATTTTGTCTGTATGGAAGATGGATATTGTTCAAGGACTTGTTTTGCTTCCTTCCTCACGTTCACTATCTCCATTGAGAAGATGTAGGAATTTTGCAGTGATTCTGACACAATAGAAAAGATCTTAAGTTTAGTCAACTGAAGATAGGACCTGTTAACAGATGCCAAATGGTAATAGATTTGTTTAAAATGAAGTTTGCTTAATAATTTATAGAATTCAAAATGTACTTCTTTAATGGTATCTTTAGTGGCTGGAGGTATAGGTCTTGGTAACCAGTGCCAATGACATTAAATGACTGTAACATGAATTATAAATTGGGGAGTCCTCTAGTTACAATTATATTTAATTACTCTTACACTGTAAGTTACTTACTCTATAAGTTTTTGAACAGACATATGTATTCTAGAAATCCAAAAAAGAAACTATTAGTACAATTTTAAACTAATTTTTGAGACTCATTTTATAAGGGTAATTAAATTATAAGCAGCTGACAATTTATGAAGGATGTAGCTCAAAGAATATTTAAAGTTTGTTTATAAGGAGCCAGTTTCACCAGATCACTAGATCTAGTGATTAAGGCACCAGGTTAGAAAATAGGAGACCATGAGCTCTAGTCTGAATTTAGGCATAAGAGCCAGCTGGGTGACCCTGGGCCAGTTGCTCAACCCTGGGTCAGTTGCTCTATCTCAGCCCTACTTACCACACAGTGTTGCTGTGGGGAAAACAGGAGGAGGAAGGTATGTTGTATATATTATTAAATGTATATGTTATATATATAAGTCAAATTTGACTTATTTGTAAAAAATAATAAAGGTGGGATACAAATTAGCAAATAAATAAAATGATCAAATAAGAAGCAGAAGTAACCTTTGAGATTTTAGTACATTATTCAATTCAGTGAGGAAAGCCAATACTTCTAAGATTAGCACTCGGAGTTCAATGAACCAAAGGCCTTGATTTCAGGAAATAACACACTGAAGTCAACTGAATTGGAAATTTATGATTGGAAGTTTATGATAAGAGATTCCAGAGTAATCTTATTCTCCTCAAGGTTCAAGATTCAATTTGGAAAAAAAGATTTATGGGTTCAACTAGAATGAGAAATCTCAAACTGCCTGAAGGAGCTTCAATTTTTAAAAGAATGGAGGGAGTATACCAAGGACAGCAATCTCTTTAGATGTGAAGTTTCAGTCAGATCTCTTCAAGAATTTGATTGCAATTAATGTTTTCAGTTTTCTCTAAACATTTTTTCCAGGGCCTAAACAGAAGAACTGAGTAAAGAAAAACACAAGAACTTCGATACCATCCTCCATTTGTAATGTTACCATTCCACCCCTATTGTTGAGCCATAAAAGTTTGGAGCAGTATTTCAATTGATGGTATTGATGAGAAAATTTGTTTGGCAAATTATGGCATTGATGAGATAACTTGACAGACATTTCTTTTAATTCCAATATTCCTTCAAAGGTTTGTACACTGTATATTTTAATGCCAGATGATAATAATTTTTCTATTAGTTTAGGAGTACCTGATTAACAATCATGCTTTTACTGATACTTGTGTGTTTGATTGATACATAAAACCACAACAACCACCTGATGGTGCTCTTCTACTTTTTCAGAGATATTTTGTATTATCCACTTACTGTTTTCTATCAAAATTTTATTGACAAGCAAGTAAATTAAATTGAAGAGAGAACTGAAGACTTTAATGCAATGGCAATAATCAATGACTTTCAAGGATCTCTAACTATAAAGAAAGAGATCCCTTAAAAATCTAGAATTTTCACCTAAAGAAGTGCAAAGAAACATCATGCTGTAAAAGATAGTAGAAGTTTCTCTAGCCTGAATCATTTCTATTACAGGCTCATTTGAAATAAAAGAATATTGAATATTTAATTTTCTTTAAACTGTCAGGCCATTCGCTACAGTGGGATTCAGCTGAGCTGTTTTCTGAGACTTACAAAGAATTGAACTTTTTTTCGGTATGCTCCAATGATTGGTCTATAAATGCATGAGTTGGCATGCATTTCATTAAACCAATAATGGGAGCAAATATTTGAAGGCTTACACATCAGTCTATTCTTCACATTTCAGAAGATTTAAAGGATGCTTTTGTTAGATATTTTCCAGATAAGCTTGGCCATGTGTAAATTTATCTGCAGCTGTCTTGGGAATAGCTGCATATGTTAACTCCATTCACATTTTAATTCATGTTATCTAGATACCATTATCATTTTTTGACAGTATGGGAGTACTGAACTGGCATTTTCCTATTTCTTAAAGAATGTATTCAGTTTAGATTTGTTTTTTGTCCCTGGCAGTCAGTAGTGAAATGAAGTAGAAAAAAAAATTGAATTCTTGACCAAGTTGTATTTGCCTGCCTGCCTGCTTGCCTACCAGCCTTCTCTCTCTCTCTCTCTAGATCAAGGATCTTTTTCCTGTGCTCTCCTCGTATTTTGTTAGTGTACCTTTATTTCCTTTGACACAAAGCTGCACATATGTGAGAATCTCCACTTTGGAAGGAAAATCATTATATCAAAAAGATTAAAAAACAGGATTCTGGCTGTTTATTAGAGTTATTCTGAATAAAGACCTAACTTTTGCCAGCCTTTTTATAATAACATAAAATCCATCAAGGGACCAATAAAAAAGCAGTATGTTGATAACATTTAGATGTATGTCACCAAGGAAGTGCCTTGGAATAATTTTAAGGTACAGTAATTGCATATAGCAAACTACAACTTGTTTTGAAAAATCTTTGCCATCATTTAGTTCCATCTTCCCTCTTTACCACAATTTAAAGCTCAGGTGCAGCCCATAAGGGTTTGAAGCTTTGGGAGCTTATTGGTGGCCTTTTTGCTGTTACTGCTGTCATGGCAGTCTAAGGAAGCATCTCAGATCCCTGGAAAATCTCAAGACATGCATTAATGAATTAATGAACCAAAAAACTTGGTCAGTGTTAATATACTGTGAGTTTCACCATCTTTATTGCTTTAAATGCATCTATTATTTTGATTTTCCCTTAAGTGTGTGTATGTACACATCTATACACATAAACACATGCATACAGAAATAAAATGATTAAGATGGATTACAAATAATGCAAAAATATGATACCTCTAATATTTTCATGAGGGGTGGTGCTTTCTAAGAAAAAAAAACAAAAGTAATGGAACTCACAGCATCAGATATAGCATAGAAGTCCAGAACCTCAATCAACAGAATGAGTAGGAAGATTCCCAAGTGAAGCAAGTTCATCACATCAAGTGAAGTAATGGATAATGCTGTCTAAGCAGACACATAATTCCATAAAGTTCTCATTCAAAAATTATCAAACTGTATTATTGATCACTGGTCCTGAGTCACAAATGAAGAAGTATGAAAGTGTTGTGGACTCGACGTAGATTAGTTTGCCCATTTCTCTCTAGCAATGTAATTTCTGTTTAGGTCTTACAGTCAAAAACTAGAACATTTTAACAATGAATTAATGCTTTCTTGAAAGTTTCATCTTTTGTTCATTTTTCTCTTTTGCTCCATCATTATGGAATGGTTTGACACAAAGCAAAACAATAGAAAAGAATGAGGAATTCATTATTCATGAAAAATGAGAAAATTTTGAGTTGTTATTTATTCATCCTACAGATTCTGGCTCAGTGCCTTACTAGGGGGTGTTTTAAAAGATTATAACAGTCCTAGAGATCTCCTAGTGGAAAAGATGTGTAGCTGTTGTTATAATATTATTACAGTCTCTGCACACCCAACTAATCCTCCATTTATATCCCTGGAGATAACAAGAGTAATTCAGGTTTTAGAGAGTTGAGGGCAGCTATCAGCTTTTTGTCTGCTCTTAATGTTTGTTAAATTACTGCAATTTTTCCATTTTAATTACTGGTGCTTCATAAAAATTTACTATGTAAATCCATGGTTATTACGGTCATTTGTTTGGGACTGTATTCTCATTCATTACTATTCTTAGTTAAAGATTATAATTGCTATATTTCTAGTTACCCTAGGAGGCAATGGCTGAATAGATATAATTGAAGGAGGAGTGAAATGCATCTTTTTATTATCAGTTTTCAGTTTGTTTGTTTATTAATGCTCCAGTGAAGAAATATTTTCTGAATCTTATTTCTTTTCACGACCCACATCTAAAAATGTTCCTTCCTTACTGAGATACATTTTATATAGTTATAGATTACTTGATAATGTTTTCTGAAAAGTTGCTGCTAGCTAACCATAATTATTTCAAATCTTTTCAAACTGAATATCTCCAATAAAATCTTTGTTTCTTCCTTTATCTGCACTGGGTATTCACATGAAGAATGATCAACAAATAAGGCCTTGAAAACTTGGCTTTTTGCACCCAAGCCTGGGACCCTGGGCATGAGTTAAAGCTTATTTCCTGGTTATATGGATGCCTGATGTTATATGTTTTTATTTGTTTTTGTGTATTTTGTGTTTTTAGTTGTTCTATTAAGCCACCTAGAGTCACCTAAAAGTGAGATAGGTGGCTAAATAAATCAATCAAACAAAAACAAACTCTCTAGGAAAAAAAGACTAATTCTTGGGCATTTTAGAACCTGATTGACAAAAATAGATCAGCAAAGCTTCCTTGCAATGTTTATCCCTGTAAAATGCAATGAGAATAGAGAAACCTACTTAGACTTCCATGTATATCAATTGATCACTCTATTTTAACTATTATGGTGCCCAATGTATCAATCAATCAATCAGATCTTTATTACAGCCATCATAAGGCTAATGTATAAAAGAACTCATTTGATCTCATGACTGATAAACTAAAATGTGGTAAGACAATGCAACAGAATGGGTTATATTTGTCTTTGTATGAGTCCTGATTCATATTTATTGGGTAATTCTTCACTGATTCATAAAATTAAACATACCTACTAGGAAGAGCTTTAAATCTGCATTTGCAGCCAGTAAATGCCTATAAAGTAAAGGTTTCCCCTGCCAGTCTTGGCTGACTCTAGGGTGTGTTTCTCATCTCTGATTCACACTGAGGGAGCCAATGTTTGTATGCAGATACTTCCATGGTCATGTGGCTGACATGACTGTATGCCGAGGCACACAAAATGCTGTTACCTTCCCACTGAAGATGGTACCTATTTATCTACTTGCAATTTTACATGCTTTCAAACAGCTTGGCAAGAGCTACGCAGACAATGGGAGCTCACCCTATTACATGGTGGCTCTTGGGTCTTGATCTTGAGTCGCTGAACTTCAAGCCTATAAGCCCAGCATCTGAATTGCTAATGCCACCATGCACTGTCAAATGCATATATATTCTTACAAATCTGTGCTGGGAATAGAATCAAATTGGTAGGTATCTTCCTCACATGAAATAATGTTGATTTTTCAAAAGTTGAATAAAAATCAAAGTAAGCAAGACCATAACCTATTTGTGAAATTAAATCTCTCTAGCACGATGAGCCAAACTGAGGAAAAATAGGAGGAAAGATCTTAATTTCCACTTATAGTACTATGAATTTTTTTAAAAAAAAATTAAACTGAAATGTGGAATTTGTACCCTTACTTTGCAATGATAACTGGAGTTTGAGAGTAGTTCAGTAACTTCTGGCAAGTCATACATGTTGACCTGTTTTAAGACAATTATAACTTTAGATTGTGAAAGCAGTGTTTTCCTACTTGTGTTATGAAATCTGTCATAACTAAACCACAGATTACAGGAAGCTTCCTTGTACTATTTCTAACTATCTGGGGAGATACACTCTTAGTCATGATTTAAAAATAGAAAAATAGCCAGAAAAAATGTTCTTAGCCTGGTTCATAGATAATTTATGGTTTATATACCACAACTACTGAGATTACACTTGCCAAGCCCAAACCACTTAATGGTTTAATATAAGGTGACCTCGACCATTATGAGATGCAGGGGCTTCAGAAAGTAAAAATCACAGCATGCAAGAACTATCTTATGAACCAGTTCAATTTAAAAAATATATATTTGTAATATTTCAAAATAGGAAGTACTGGTTTCTCTTTTATCTATGCAAAACTAATCATATAAGTGGCATTTAGTTTTAGCAGATAAATAGTTTTCCCCCTCTATTCCTCACCAGCCTACAAAGACTTCAGAAGAAAGGTTAGAATGCAGCAGCTTAATTTATAGCTTTATTCCTCTATCATTCTAAGCTTAGCTATTTTCCTGCCAGCAAAGCTAATGCTTCTACTCCAATGACACTGTGTCCATTTTAAAATGTATCAATACATGCAGCTATAACTAAGTTCTTCTTAATCAAGGACTTCAGATAAACTTAGTGGGCAATCTCTTGTAGATAACAAAAAATCTTTTTGATCTTTTTTCCTTTTTTTTTGCATCAGAGAGATATGATTCCACACTGTGTCATTTATCTCCATCTTTGGTAATCTGTCCTTTACTATGGAACCTTTAGGTCAATGTTTCTCAATCTTGGCAGCTTTAAGAAATGTAGACTTCAACTCCCAAGATTCCCCAGCCAGCATGCTTAACATCTTAAAGCTGTCAAGGTTGAGAAACACTGATCTGGATTTTCAGTAATCTAAATTCCCTAAATCCAAATTTAATTTACCAGTCATCCTTTATTCCTTTCACCTCTTTGACTGAAGTTCCATTCCTGCCAGCTTCTTAGCCAATTTCAACTTGCTCTCCCACTTTCCATTGGAAACTGTTCAGTCACTAAGTTATGTTTGCAACTTCATGGACCGCTACACTCCAGGCCTCCCTGTCCTTCACTGTCTCCTGGAGCTTGCTCAAACCCTCGCCACCACATCTATGATGCTATCTAACCATCTCATCCTCTGCCATCCCCTTCTCTTTTTGCCTTCAATCTTTCCCAACATCATGGTCTTTTCCAATGTCCTCTCTTTGCATTAGGTGGCCAAAATATTTGAGCTTCAGCTTCAGTATCTGTCCTTCCAGTGAATAATCAGGGTTGGTTTCCTTTAGGATTGACTGATTTTATCTCCTTGCAATCCAAGGGACTCTCAAGAGTCTTCGCCAGCACCACAATTCTTCAGTGCTCAGCCTTCCTTATGATTGAACTCTCACAGACATACATTATTACTGGGAAAACCATAGCTTTGACTATATGGACCTTTGTTGGCAAGGTGATGCAAAGTTTGCCATAGCTTTCCTCCCAAGGAGTAACATCTTTTAATTTCATGGCTGCGCTCTGCATAGACTGCTATAGGCTGCAATCTATAGACAGAGAAGCTGTCTATGAAAACCTTATTTATTTCATGCCTAGTTATTCTCCCAGACAAAACTTATCACTGTCAGGCACAGCTTATATGTCTGGGAGATCATGTGACAGGATGGCAAATGGTATTTAGCTTCTTCATTCTATTATGCTGACATTTTGACTTATGTGTTTGTAACTCTCTTGAGCTAATGGGAAAAAAAGCTGTAGCCAAATGTATCTCATATCTGGTCTCCAATCTTTATAACTGGAGAAATTAGATGTAAACCTACACATTCTCCATGAAAACCACTTGCTTTGATGCCATGCTGTGGTTACTTTCTCATTTCCAGATGTGGGAGACAGGAGCTGTTTTAAGTTTCATTAGCAAGAGTGAGTGTCTATGAATATTCTCATTAATCCAGGTCATGATAAGTAGTAAAAATGGCAAAAAGGCAACTGGACTTGAATTACATGATGTTATTGGAGATGTTTCACCTTCTAAAAGCCTGGAAGGCTTTTTCAATCCATCTAGAAATGAAAAAGAATGGTCAGGAAATGTGTACATTTCTAAAAAGGGGGGATTGAGGAAGAACCCATAGCAAGGTTACACACAGCCAGTTTAAACAGGGTGTTAAGTTTGTAACAGAAGGAAAGGGATGTGGATGCAGGAAACAACAGAGTTTTCACACAGCAAAATAAATAGAGTGATGTTGGCTGATAAAGCTTAATTGCCTTTCAGAACATTGGCATTACAGAGCCTCCTGCAAAGTTCTTTTTTGGCAAATGATTTAACACTGTTTCATAAATTGAAGGTAGTTGAAACCTGGTTCCTCCACCATGGTTTATTGAAGGATTTAAAGTCTTAATATATATTGATTCTTTGATTCCTCTTGAAAGCCAGTTACTTTCTTTGTCAATTATTTGGAATCTGAAATCTTCAAAATTATGATTGTGCTGTTAAGGTGTAAGTGTAATGCAAATGAATCAGATGTTTTATGTTGTTTAAATCTCTTAAAAATTGGTTGTTTCATCTCCCCAACATAAAATTCTGAACAAGAAGCATTGCATTGAATGGAGTAGATGACATCTGTCTGTTTGTGTTTGGGAACTTTGTCCTTAGGATGAACCAATCTATGTTTAAGGGTGTTCATGGCTTTGATAAATGACCAATTTGGATCGCCACAATTATCCTTATATGCAAATTTTCTCTGATGGAGCCTTCTCTGATCACTCCCAGTTTATGTTGCAGTGGATGATGGGAGTCAAAAGCAAGATTTTGCTCTCTGTGTGTAGGTCTCTGTAAACCTCAATACAGAAGCTTCTGTCATCTTTGATGTTTATGACACAGTCCAAAAAAACCAATAAATTATCTTTAACATCTTCACATGTGAATTTGATGTTGCTGTCAGTGGCATTGATATGTTGTGTGAAAGCTTCCAATTCTTGTGTTTTGATTTTGACCCAGGTATCATCCAGAAATCTAAACCACTGGGTGGGAGTGTTTCCTATATAAGAGTTCAATGCTTTGAATTCACATTCTTCCATTAGCCACAATTGGGGATATAGGGGACTCAATTGCACAGCCATGTTTTTGTCTGTAAAACTTGTTATTGAATTTAAAATAGGTGTTGTTCAAACAAAGATCCAAAAGAGTACAAATGTGGTCAGGGCTAAGTTTGGTTCTGTATGCTAATGTGCTGTCTTGTAAGAGCCTTCTTTTCACCATATTGACTGCATCATGTGTAGGAATGCATGTGAAGAGTGAATTACATCATAAGAAAACATTATTTCATCAAGATCAAACTTAATAATTCTAACTTGATTGACAAAATCCTGTGAATTGTTAATGTGGTGGGGGGAATTGCCAATTAAAGATAGCAGTAAAAAGTGACTGAGAATTACAACAATGAAGTCCTAGCTAGAAGAAAGGATTTCTTTCAGCATAAATATGAATCTAGGATAGGTTCTACATACAGATTTGCAACTAAAGGTATTGTAGAATGGATGCTGACCAAGAGATATAAATATATACAAAAATATAAAGGCTTTGTTAAGACCAGGGATCCATCCATCCATAGAGGTTGAGTCTTCTAGGGCTGCTCTGCTTTCAAATTGGTCATTTCAGCACAAAGTAATGAAACAGAATCTTTGAGAGTGGAGCCTCACCACAGCACTTGCTGTTTGCATGGGAGCATGCTCTTTGGAATACCAATTTATGCTTTATTACAAGACTTATTACAAGACTTTATTACAAGACTTATTACCCAATCCAGTATCCCTGCCAAGAAAACCCCATGGACAGCAACAAAAGGCTAAAAGATAGGGTACCAGAAGATGACCCTCTCACATCAGAAGGAATTACAAGTATTTTGGCTGGGCCAAAGCTGAAAGGATGCTCAGCTGTGGATGTGACTGCA
>JANHZU010006424.1:112970-126080 GCA_032468055.1 Acrochordus granulatus | reverse complement strand
GTCAGTGTGATGGGCTTGGGCTTGGGAAGACTCCGGGAGGCAGTGCAAGACAGGGGGGCCTGGCGTAATGCAGTCCATGGTGTCTCAAAGAGTTGGACACGACTGCGCGACTGAACAACAACAAGACAGAAAAAGTGGTCAGAAAGAGTGATGACCACTTTAATCTGTGAAACATTATATTTCCTAGGCAATTTCATTCTGCTTGAAGCAGAAAAACATCCCTTGTTATTCAGATTCTTTGAATAACTTTTCATGGTTTACCTTAGGTTAGGGACATTGAAATTACATTGAGAACTGTATGTATATGTGTGTGAGAGAAGGAAAATAAACATGTATAAATGTGTATACATTATCTGTGTGTTTTGGGTACATGTGTGTGCAGGAGAGAGAAAGAATATCAACATATGTGTCTGTGGGTATACATTGTATGTATGTAAGAGGAATGTATATGTGTGTGTATTCTGACAATATAATAATGTTTAAAATAATTTTAAAATAAATTTTAGTATTGGCAAGACATTGTCAAGGAGCTACTGGTAAAAGCGTGGAGCTCAAGGATATTTGAATTTCTTCTGAAAACAAAATGAGGAAAATACTAGTTTCAATACGAACCCTTTTTCTTCTTTCTTTCAGGCAATCTTATTAACACTTCCATCCCCTGCCCCACCTCAAAATCTTATTAAAATTTCAATAATATCTTTATTGGATATCTAGTTTGTTATCCCCCCTTTTAAAACATCATTTGAGTTATTTTCTATGTTCATTGCCATGAACACTATGCTGGCTATTGGCCACAGGAAAGAGTGAGAGACTAGCTGCCAATTCCACTGCCACACAGGAGACAGCATTTGTGAAAACAAGCAGAGAGATAGGAACAATCCAGAAAGCTCCTGTCTGTCATTTAAGTACCCCACCCCAATTCCTTTTCTTAATGGAATTTGGGAACCACAAGTGTAAAGCTTATCAGCAAAAGATAAAACTCCAAGGACAGAAAGCATGAGGATGGGTCCTTTCCTCTACTTGAGCCACTAAGACATGTCAGCCATTTGAGATAGACCAGACTAGGAAACCAAATTTACACTTTTATTATCAGGTTGCAGTAACAGATTCTTTCAAGTGTGAATAGTCCTTCCACCCCTGCATTTATCTCATTATGAAGAGCTGGGCAGATGTAAGTTTGGGTTCATTGCTCATACAGCCACATGTTTAGACTGGATTTCACATTTTTGTCCACCTATCAAGTCCTTCCCAAAGACATAGAATAGGCAGATGTTATTCTTTGATGTTGTTAAAGGTATCTTTGCAGGATGTAAGCTGTTCCGAATAATGCTGCCTTTGGCATTTAACTGATTTTGTCAATGCTGATAGTTTACCAGAAGGGTAACAGCAATGAAACGGTAACAATAATGATAGAAGATTGAAAAACAAGTTGCAGAACACTTAAAACAGATAAGAATGGAGTGGGGCTGTCTTTAAGACCTACCTAAACTCATGGCTGGGGATTTTGCAATGAGAGTTAACTTCTCATTGTATATTGCATGAACACAGAAAAGACCAGTGATGCTTTTTTGTGCTCTGTGGAATCTCCTCTTGAGTAAAGTATCTGGAACACTCAGAAATTCATTGTGAACAATGTTCATGAAACTTTGCAACCAAATTAATTAGACTGTCCTTGACTTAGATCCTGGTGTTAGGATAAAGCATTGGAAGCTATCCTTCCAAAGCATTTGTATGGATTATTTTCAGTTTATAGAACTTGAGGAAGGTTAGCAAAATAGTTATTTGTTTGGGGAAGAGGAGTTTTCACTCTAGTTGCTGTCAAATATAACGTGAAAAGTTATTTCCAATATTTCCAGTTTTCTGCACATTGCTATGAAGCATCAATGAGGCAGAAGAACTAAAAAAAAGCCCACAATAAACAGTTATTTGGTCCAACTTAGCTTTTCTCCAATACTGAATATCCAGTCTATTCAAACACCACATAAT
Source organism: Acrochordus granulatus (assembly GCA_032468055.1). Taxonomy (NCBI): domain Eukaryota; kingdom Metazoa; phylum Chordata; class Lepidosauria; order Squamata; family Acrochordidae; genus Acrochordus; species Acrochordus granulatus. The sequence goes on along the minus strand of JANHZU010006424.1, from coordinate 124,094 downwards.
ATTTCTTACAACTAGGATTCAGGTTCAAGCATGGCTAAGCATGGTTATACACGCAAGAAATTTGACTCCAGTAGAGCAGCTCTCAATATACTTGCAAGACAACAGTACATAAAATAATAATAAAAACAAATAAATGTTTTTATAACATATTTATAAACATAAATATGTTTATAAGTATTATAGACTTTAAATAGTATGTATAGACTTTAAATAGTACTTCTGGGTTAATTTAGACTTCTTTTTGTGTCCTGTCATACAGCATGAGTCAGGTATTCAGCTGAATGATGACATGGGGGAAAAAACTGTCCTTGTGTCTGGTTGTTTTGGTATGCAATTCCCTATATCACTGTCCAGAAGGAAGAGGTTCAAACAAATTATATGCAAGGTGAGAGGGGTCTGAAGATATCTTCTCTGCACTTCTCTTGACCCTTTCAATATACAGGTCCTCCATGGAAGGCAGGCTAGCTTCAATTAGTCTTTCTGCAGTCCTGTTTGTTGGAGTCTGTACCTGTCCTACATGGTTGCTGCACTGAACCAGACAGTTATAGATATACAAAGAACAGACAGATACTTTTATTGGCCAAGCATAGTTAGACATGCAAGGAATTAGACTTCGATACAGAAGCTCTCAGTATTCTTGCAACATCAATGACAACAGTAAGATAATGTATGACAATGTTGTACTGTAAATGTGCAGTCAATAGAAGGAAGTGTTATAAAGTTAAAAAAAGAGGTGCAGTGGCACAAGCAGTTAAGAGCTCGGCTTGCCATGCAGCGGGGTGAGCTCCTGTTGTTCCACCTTAGCTCCTGCCAACCTAGCAGTTCAAAAGCATGTAAAAATGCAAGTAGATAAACAGGTACTGCCTACTCTGGTGGGAAAGGTAACAGTGTCCGTGTACCTTTGGTATCTAGTCATGACCATGTAAGAGTCTTCAGACAAATGCTGGCTGTTTGGTTTGGAAGCAGAGATGAGCACTGTACCCTTGGTCATGACTGGCAGGGTAGCCTTTATCTTTATACACATTAGACAGAACTTCAGGGTTAATTAGAATGTTCTGCTTCTGCTCTGTCTTGTAGCACTGATCATACAGCATTAGTCAAATATTTATTTGAATGATGGCATGGGGGGAAAGCTGTTCTTCTGTTTGGTAGTTTTGGTATGCAGTACCCTGTAGCACCTACCAGATGGAAGAGGTTCAAATAAGCTTTGTCTGGGGTGAGACGGGTCTGCAGCTATCTTCTCCACCCTTTTCTTCCCTCTCAGTATACAAATGTTTATGGAGGGCAGGTTAATTGCAATTATTTCTTCTGTGATCTTGACTATATGTTGTAGTCTATGCCTGTCCTGTATGGTTGCTGCACCAAACCACACAGCAATAGAGGTACAAAGGACAGACACAATGATTCCTCTGTAGAACTGTATCTTGAGGCAGGTTGAGGCATCACATCCTCTGATGTGCCTTCTTAATAATGGTGCTGATGTTAACTGTCCATTTTAAATCTTGGGAGATTATAGAGCTTAGAAATTTTGCAGTACTGATATTGTGTTGCTGAGTATGGGGAGGAGGGATAAAATAGTATGTCTTTTTCTAAAATCCACTATTATTTCTACAGTTTTGAGTGCTCAACTTCCCATCTGTACACAATCTCAATACCATTTTTAATGAGTCCAATGATTGTTGTGTCATCTGCAAACATCACAATTTTGACAGAGGGGTCACTTGAGATACAGTCATTTATGTAGAGGGAAAAAAGTAATAGAGAGAGTACATATCCCTAAGGAGCAGTAGGGCTGATTGCCCAAGTCCTGGATACAATTTTCCCTAGCCTCACCTGTGACTTCCTATCTGTCATAAAGCTAGTTATCCACTTACAGATATGGGCTGGTACAGTGAGCTGGGTCAGTTTGTGATAAAGGATTTCTGGGTGATGATGTTAAATGCTGAGTTAAAGTACACAAAAGGACTGTGCATAGGTCCTTGGGCAATCCAGATGTTGCAGGATATAATGCAGTGACATATTGACAGTATCATCTGTTGACCTATTTGCTTGATCAGTAAACTGCAGAGAATCTAGCAGCAGATCTGTGATGGTTTTCAGTTGGGTCAGCCCCAATTTTTCAAAGGTCTTCATGAGTACAGATGTCAGTGTGATGGGTCTGTAGTTGTTTAGCCCAGTATGGAGGCTTTCTTAGGAATGGGGATGATGTAGAACATTTAAAGCGTGAAGGGATGTAGCACAGCTCTAGTGACCTATTGAAGATTCTTGTGAAGATGGGGGCCAACTGATTCCACAGCTTTTCAGGCAAGAAGGAGTCACGCCATCTGGGCCAGGTGCTTTCCTGGTTGTTTGTTTTTGAAGGTGACTTCATACTACTTCTTCTAGAATCACAAAAGGTGGGGGTCCAAGAAGGAGTAAAGATCCAGGAGGGGAGGAGACCCAAGAAGCAAGGGTTGATGTTGTGGATGTAATTGTAGGGGAAATATCTGTTGTTAAGATATTTTTTATTGTTAAGATTAAGGTGGGGTTATTAAAATTAGATGATGGTGGTTGTTTTTCAGACCTGCAGTAGTACACATTCAGGTCTTCTGCTAGTTGATGGTTTTCCTCAGCTGAGGGTGAAAGGCTTCTGTAGCCAGTGATCTTCTGTAGGCTTCTCTACATGTAAGCAAAATCATTTGCTGAAAGTTGATTTTTAAGCTTTTCAGAGAAGTTCTGTTTTGTTAATCTAATTTCTTTTGTCAGTATATTTCTGGCCTGGTTATACAATGTTCTGTCTCCTGTCTTGTAGGCTTCTTATTTGTCATGATAAAGTTGTCTGAGTTTTGCTGTGAACCAGGGCTTGTTGTTGTTGTATGAGCAAGAGGTTGTAGTAGGTACACACATGTCTTCACAAAACCTGATGTATAAGGTCAGGTAAGTATCAGTAAGTAATATAAGTAAGTATCAGTAAGTAATATAAGGTCAGATAAGTATCAATAAGTTCACCAAAGTCTGCTGAAGCAGTTTCAAAGACAGACCGGTCTGTATAACCAAAGCATACTTGTAGTTTTAGTTTTGCCATTTCTTCACTCTTTTGACTATAGATTTTGCAGTTTTACATTTCTGTCCAAAGGTGGAGATTAGGTGGATCATGGTGTGGTCTGATTTTCCTATACATGCTCTGATTAGAGTTCAGTAAGCAAATTTTATTGTGGTGTAGCAATTGTCTAGTATATTCTTGCCTCTAGTGGGGCAGCAATAGCTGTTTATATCTGGACAGTTCATGGGTGAGATTTGCTCTGTTAGAATCTCCTAAGATTATAAGTAAAGAATCTGAATATTTCTGTTCTGTGTTAATCATGAGATTAGTTAAATCCTGGAGTACTCCATCAATAGAAGCTTGTGAGGGAATGTATACTCTGAATAGGATAATAGAGGCAAATTCCTTTGGTCCAGACTCAATGATTCTTCTATAGAACTAAATCAGCAGCTTTTGAAGATATAATCATTAAACCATAGAAAGCACCAACTCATTTTTACCTTATTCTAAGGCAAGAAACCCAAGAAATGTAAATGTTTCTTCTGCCAATAGGCAATAATTGCAATGTAAATGATATTACAACATTTTCTCAAGGCAATTAAAGATTCTTAAAGAAACCATGGATCACATGACCTGACTATCTGAGGGATCACCTTTCTCATAATCATCCTGCCAAGTTCCTTAAATCAACAGGAAAGGGCCTTTTTACAATGTCCCTGCTTCTTTAAGTTTGGCTATCTAGGAGATAGCACAGGGCCTTTTCTGTGTCATTCCCAAGTTATGGAATGGTATTTTTAGGCATTTCTTGCCTAAATTTTTAACCATTAATTGATTTTAAGTTTAGTTTGGTTTTGTATTTATTTTACTGTTACGGTTTACATTTTGCAGCTTATTTCAGTATTGCAAGCATCCTTCAGTTTTATAAAAACAGAAAGATAAAATATTTGATATAATGCACAATAGATTATCTGCGTTTTGGAAAAGAAGGGTGGAGCCAGGGGATCAGCTTGGAGTCACTATGCACACACAAGTGCCAAAGGTCCAACCCTTAGTGAGCAGCATTAGCCTTAACTGGGGAGTCTAGGTGCTAGGCTGGCAGTTGGAGAAATTCTTATGACCTTGGAACTTCAATAAATCTTTAGATTAGAACTGAACCATGTGAGCCTGATCCTTTGACACTAAATTGATGGTAAATCAATTATATTTATATGCTGCCAATCTTGGAAGTGATTCTAGGCAGTTCACAAAAGACATAGATAAAAACAATACAGCAAAATATTTTTAGCAAAGAATAATTAAAATAGCAAGATGAAAGGAAGGGAGCAAGAAGTGCATGGGGGAGGCAGAAATGATTAATTTAACAACCACCTCCATGATGACAAACCTCCAACAAAGCCTTAGCTCACAAAAATAGGCCTTCAGGCCATTTCTGAAGGCCAAAAGGGAGGAAGCAGATCTCCCTTGGGGTGGGGGCAGAACAGGGTCTTCTCCTGGAGCCCTCCAGTCAGAATTCCTTGACTGAGGGGTCCACAGCATGCCTCTTCTGCTAGGCCAGGTGGTACGGGCCAATCCATTTGGGGTAGGACAGTTCCACAGATAATGGAACTGATTATGGTGGTTTGTAAACTATGAAGTGTGAATAAAAGACTATGTAGTTTATTCAAAGAATCATGAGTAAAAGAAATGATGCTCAGTCTATAAGTGTAGAAGAGGCAAAGTTGGAGAAAAATTTTTTTTTGAAGTTTGGAAAATGATACAATTTAAGTGACACTATATCATACATGCTGAATTTTTTAAATTATTTCCTGAGTTTTACATGTGAGAAGTGGAGTTCTTTTCCTCCTCTTTTTTTAAGATGTTAAATTTATTTTCTGTCTTATACTAGAAATTTTTTATGCTTCTTAACTCACCCAGGTATTTTCTTTTCTCTTAGCTTGGCTAACTCCACCTCTGTAAGATAATTCCAGCACTCCAGATGAGAAAAGAGAGATATTTGCTATCTTTTAACATATAGTATATATGTTATATATCTAATTATTTCCTTCTTTCTTTATAACTTTGAATCAATGACAAAACTTTCATAGAGTTTTGCATAGTGTAAAGGAGTCAGCCCAAACAAAAGAAGAGCAGTCTTCTTTCTAAAGTCTTAGTACCAGTGGTACCTCACAAGACGAGTAACTCACAAGACAAGAAACTTGCAGGATGAGCAAAAAAATTTAATCAAATTTATTCCAATAGATGAGCCACAACTCACGAGACGAGAAAACTTCGTGCCATACCTTGCATGTCATCAGTAAGCGCACTCTGTATTTCCCGTTCAGGCAGCAACTCCGCACAAGAGTTCTGCCGATGCAGCAAACATGTGCGCATTCTGCCAACTCTACATTGTGCTTTATTCCATTGTTGCAGACAGCAATCCCGCGTGAGAGTTCTGCTGATGCAGCAAGCATGTGCACGCGTTCTGCCAACTCTGCCACGTGCAGTTTACTCCATTCCCATTCCATTGTGCGTTCTGCCTACGCTGACGCATAGCGGCAGGTCGATATTCCTGATCACAATGAGCACCGCACAATGAGCTCACATGGGAAATCTCACAATGTAGCTCTCCTCTCTCACTGCGTAAACAGTGTAAATTAAGTGAAAGGCATTCAAGAGAGAGAACTCGGAGATTTCAGACTCCCGATTCAATCTCCAGGAAGTCCTCTCCCCCTCCTCTTCTTCGCGCTGGGATATTCTCAAAGTGTGTGCGCGTGTGTGCACACACACATACAATAAAGCAGAAATTGTCCTTGTCCTTGCCCCAAATAAAGCAGAAATCCCCTCTTGTCGCTTCTCCCCTTATAGTACGGAGGCCAGAAGCGCTTCCAAACCGCCCATGACACCCAGAAAAACTGAGGGAAAAAAGGCCCTTTTAAAGTGATGGCAGCGGATCCTCCGAGCCAGCAAGCAGCAGCCAAGGCCAGAACCTGCCTCGAAGCAGATCCGTAAGTGCTGGTTCATTTGCTCTATTTCTGCTTTATATCATGTGTTAATCATTGTTACTTGTTTCAGATGTTAGGAACAATCATTTCTACATCAAAATTCCATTGAATTTTTTGGTGAATATTTTTTGGGACGTGGAATGGATCATTCGTTTTTCTATTGTTTTCAATGGGAAACCTCATTTCGCTTTATGAGCATTTTGCGCTAAGAGTGTTCTTCCGGAATGGATTAGTCTCATCTTGTGCATTAGATTTAACATTTTAAAGGATATTCAGGAGTAGACAAAAAGAAAATAAAGATGGAAGAGATGGGAAAGGCCATACTTCCATGTGGAGAAAAGAGAAAAAGATATACAAGAAAAGAAATAAATGTAATTATTCACATAAACTGTGTTTCTGTTTATGCAGGGTTGATTAGTAGGGAGTGATAGGAAGTAAGCAAGGCTTTTTAACTAAAAAGTAGATAAAACAGGTAATTTGGAGAAAGTATAAGCCCCAAACAGGGACCACAAGTATTGAGATAAAGGGATTAGATTTTATTGATGGATGTCATGGCCATAATGGAGAAAGTAGCTATTCATTAGGGAAAAGGTATTCAGCAGGGAAACAGCCTAAAATAAATAGCATTAAGGGAATAGCAACAAAAACATGAAAAATGTTCAGGAAACAGTTGGGGAAATAACAGTTAATGAGAAATGAGAATGAATGGGAAAATAGCAATCACTGGGAAATAGCATTCAGTGGAAAAATAGCATTTAAATAGCATTGAGGGAATAGCAATGAACAATCCTTGGAGACTAACAATGAAATAACACATATAGTACAGCTGTTAGGAGAGACAGCAGGCCCAATAGTGTTTTATATCAATACTTTATATAGTTTTTCTTCTTTGGCAAGAGAGAAAGGAGTTTGGAGAAGCAGGAAAATGAGGAGGTGTATATCCTTCAGTATTTGGAGCTAGGACTATGAGGAAAAAGAAAGTTTGCTTACATGTAACGGAGATTTGTTTGTTGGAATAGGAAGAGAGAAGGAAAAGGGCAAAGTGGTTGGGCAGCTAGACTGTATAATAGATAGATCACTGGAGAGAAATGAGGACTGATGTATTGTTCTCTCACATGGTTCTGGTCCTCAAGCACTGATGATAATGCTCTTCTAGAAAATTTGGGAAGAGAGGGAAACATTTCTTATTGATCACTTCAGCTAGAAATAGGAAAATGATTTCTAAATGAGGGGTATTTTCTTGGTGTAGATGAAAAGTTGTGGTTTTTATAATATGACTGCCATTACTGTGCATTATTCAGAACTGTTGAGTTGTATCCTCATCACCACAAAAGCTTTTATTATCTCACAGAGGTCCTTGGGACTCCCTGCAAGATAATCCCTTTCTTCTTAAAGTCAGTATTGATCACATTTCTAACACAATCAGTCTTTGGCTTGTTCCATATCCCCCAGTGTGAATATATATATATATATCAGCATTGGTTTTAAACCTGAGCAAAATACCACATTTGCAAGAGTGGAGAAAAGGAAGTGGGATTCTTCATAAGCTCTATGTCTTCTCCAATAGTTCTATATTATGAGACTTTTATTCCTGAATAAATATAAAAGGGTGAAGGCCCTTCCGGAGTTCCTGAAATTAGAGGATTTCTGATCAAATTGGAGTTTAATTTTATTAACTCTGTCAATAGTATTAGTCTATTTCTCAGTTTACATTCTCCATGTGTTCATTTGAAAATGTGGAGAGGTTTAGAACAAGGTTCTAAATATATTGGATTAATGGTGATCTGAACATGTTTGTTTTATTGCAGATGGTTGTTACCACTCTAATCTTCAGAAACAGTTCAACTCTAAGCTATTGAGAGGTCATATCTAGAGATACCTGGATGTCTATCACTCTGAGAAATGTGAGTGTGGTGATGGTTTGATGGAATGGTAAGAAAATAACTCACAACATAACTAACTTAATTAGGTTACTTGAAGGGAGGGCCTTCAAGGGGAGAATGTTTCGGAAGACCTTGTTTGCTATCCTAACCTAGAGATTTATAGGGAATGTAACTCTTCCTCTGGTAGCTCTGTAGAACTTAGGAATGTAAACAACACAGATAGCCCTAATTGCTCCATGTAATGTGCATGTTACGGGAGGGGTTGGAACAGCAAATGGGGGGTGTATTTTCCTATAAAAATCACTGAGAACTGATGATCGGGGCCCAGCTGATTTAAGAGCTGAGGTCCTCTTTGTTGCAGCACTGAAATCAAAATCCACACCTCATATTTGATGTTAATTCGGCTTTGATACCAAGCTAATAACCCATTTTGGGGACAACATTATGTATGATATATAATAATGTAGAACCTTCAACACAGAGACATGTGTGTAATGAGGCCTTTTCATAACAATCATTTACAGTGAACACACAAATATTGAAGAGTAGAAATATTGGGTTATTTTTATTCAACAATATTTCACATTTAAGCCTATAGACCAAAACGTTTTCCCCCTTTTCTTTTCCAAATTGTGTGACAATGTCTTCCAATCAAAATTATATGTTAAGCAATGCTACTTACAGAAAATGCAAGTGGGCATGATCCTCTGGAAACAAAGGAGTTAGGATACCTTGTTTTGTCTTCCAAGATCTTCTAGTCTAAAAGAATTTCAGATCTTTGCTAGAGGTCAAGACAAAAATAATTTTTTAACAAGTTTAAATTTAGTGTGTAGAAAAAAGCCCTTCAAACTGATGCAGGAACAAAATGAATTTAAGACTGGAAAAATGAGACAAGAGAGAGAAACCAGTGCTTGACAGCTTTGTCTACTCCTTGAAACATTTTGTCTGAAAAGGAATTTATTTTCTCTCCAATCTGCTAATTAGGAACTGATGCAAGAGCTCTGTTTGCTCAAATTTATCATCAAAAGATTCAGCTGTAATCCCAGTGTTTTAACTATATTACCAGCAAAGATACTAAGGCACTTCATTCAGCTCATATATGTATATGATGTTCCTTGTTCATATATATCCTTTTCCTCAACTCATGACATTGAGGCTAAATTGTAATTTATACTGAAAAATCCTTTGTGGATTTTTATATTCATCAGAACAGGTGTCCAACAAGATATATTAATGTCATATGGATGAAAAGCTATTAAGAAGACTGCATTTTCCCTGCATAGTTAAGATAATGTTGCAACTTCCAATATTTTAGATTGCAGATTTTCTGAATTAATAAGGAACTTAATCAGCATAAATGTGGGTTTTTTCAAACACAATGACAATGAAAAATTCCCTATTTTCTTTCCATTTTAATTAGTGTGCAACTTTTTCTACAATGCGCATTTCTGCATTATTAAGTGAAAAATAAATGAATTAAGAAATGCTTAGGTTTCGTATTAGATTGTGAATTTACATGCCAAAAGCCTTCTAAAATAAATAAAACTCCTCTTTCATCTATAGCACATCAATTACCACTCCTTGATTTTTTTTTGCTGTAGAATTTTAGTAATGGAAATAAATTATTAGCCGTGTCACCATAAACAAAACTATAAAGAAAATAAATGGATGAATTCTAGCATGTTGCATCCCAAAAATTTATAGTTAGTTGTGCTTTTGAAAAGTTCTAAAAGGAGTATTCTCAAAATGACTTGAATAGGAGTCAGGAATATTGTTTGCTTTATTATCCTTCTTATAGTATCTACCAATCAAGCACAAGACATAGTAGTACTTAACCATAGGATTTTTTTAATGGAAATCAGTGAGCCTTTTCTTCCTAGAAATCATATAGATAAAACTCCTTAATGTTATAGTTTCTCTTTGATTAAGACTAGTGTCATGCTCTAGTAATGGAGGAACCAAACTCAGCTTCGGTCTCCTGATGATTTATTCCATGCAAACAAAGCTAAAATCTTTTGCTACACTGATAACAAATTGTTGTTTTCCTACATTTATATTAATTTTCTGAAGAAATATGGCAGAAGAGTTTCAATCCAATTCTCTTCCTTGACTAACCTGTATTAATAATACCTTGCAACATATTGCGGTACATTATATAAATGGTGTAGCCTGTTTATTACTATCGACCTTCCAGGTAAACAGTTTCTCTAATAATACCTGTGCTAAAACATTAAAGAACAATTCCACAGACAAACTCTGTGCCAGTCCAAAAGGAACAATGACATCCTCGAGTTCTGTACAAAAATAGTCTTTATTCTGTTTAACTGCTGCTGCTCTGCAGAGCTCGTAGGTAGTCCATTTCATTATTTTTAGGAATTTCATTGCCTTCCTCCCCTGCCAAGAAGTTCAGGATTTGCCATTGTTATCCTTTTGCCCATAGCCAGACAAAAGGAGAGAACATTAACAATTTATTTTATTCCCTTTTTGCATAGAATGAAAATGAGGGGTTCTTTGATTTTTGGCAGCTTTAGTTTAGACTGTTTTCAGAGTTCCAAGGTTGGCAGACTGCTTTTGAGAGATTTCTGAGTAGCAGCAGTGATGATGTGGACCTGCCTTCAGTCTCTACATCTTAGTGTTTGCCCAAATCTGTGAGATGCATTGCTCCAAGGATAGAATACGAATGAGATGTCAATGATTTTTTCTGGCACTGTAATGTTTCCAAAATGTAGCAGCTGCTCTTGATCATCTTCCTAATGTTGTAGCAAAGTGGACACAATACTGCGAAACATGTTGCATCATCAGTTACATAATTATCCCTATAAATGAAGATACAATTGGCAAAATGCCACACAATATTTCTACTGTTCAATATTTGTATGTTCACTGTAAATGATTGTTATGAATAGGCCTCATAACACACATCTCTGTGTTGAGGGTTCTGTTATTGTTGTTCAGTCGCGCAGTCGTGTCTGACTCTTCGCAACCCCATGGACTGCATTACGCCAGGTCCCCTTGTCCTGCACTACCTCCCGGAGTCTTCCCAAGCCCACACCCATCACACCGACTATGCTATCCATTATTCTCATCCTCTCCCATCCCCTTTTCCTCTTCCCTTCAATCCTTCCCAGCATCACAGTCTTTTCAAATGAGTCCTCACTGCGCATTATGTGGCCAAAGTACTTGAGCTTCAGCTTCAATATCTGTCCTTCCAATGAGCAATCAGGGTTGATTTCCTGTA
>JANHZU010006424.1:66047-98455 GCA_032468055.1 Acrochordus granulatus | reverse complement strand
AACCTCTGGCAGAGCTCTCATCTTCTTCAGAGCACACAAGCCCCCCAACCACAGCAAGGTGGTGCCTCACTGGGGGGCATTTTAGTTATTGCCAATGGCATCAATGGTAAGATGCTCAACTTGTCAGCCAGAAAATTGGCAGCTTGGCAGTTTGAGACCCAAGCACAACCATGTAACAGGATGAGCTCCCATTACTTGCTCCAACTGCTGCCAACCTAGCTGTTCAAGTAAGACTAGTAAGTCTCACCACCTTGGTGAGAAGGTAACAGTATCCATGTACCTCGGCATATAGTCATGCTGACCACATGACTATGGAGCATCTTTGAACACTGGCTCTTCACCTAGGAAATGGAAATGAGCACCACTCCCTACAGTTGGCCATAATCGGCAGTGGAAACCTAACCTTTTTTAAACGTATATAGTCTCTGTCATCATTTCATACATATGGGAACCAACGTCAATTTGAAAAGTCCCCAAATTATATTCCTAACTTTCGGCAGACAGCTAAGAGGTGTTGCCATTTTGCTTCATTTATATCTAACACTGAGTCAACTTTAACAACTCTGAACTGTTTCATTTTCATCTATATTTTTCCAGTTAATCTTCATTTGTTTTAACTCTGCTAGGTTGACTAAACCCCAAATGGCTGCATTTGCAAGCCAAAATCAATACCACCAAGAAAGCACAGTGAGCTTTGGTGTTTGAGAGGTTTTTTTGGGGGAGGAGATGATAAATGATCAATAAATTTCTTTTCTTCAATCACCAATTAGATTATGCAGAGAAATCAAAGTTAAAAAAGGGGAAGCATAATTAAATGCTTTAATAAAAATCAGGAGGAAAAAGAACATATTACATAGATAAGCAATAATGTAGACTAGACTTATAATAGGATCTGGCACAATAAAATGGCAATATTTATATATATTGACTGTATTTGTCAAAAAATATACATCCTATGATCAGCCCACAAATACAGTAGACCCACAACTGCTGCTCATGCTTGAATGGGTAAAATTAGCTTACCATGATCAATTAATAACAGGAAGAAAGATTGGCTTTCTCATAATAACAGTATAAAAAGCACTTCACAACCATTTAGTTATGCTTGGTCTCACAAATGGAGGTCAATAAATTTATTTCTTGGAATCTTAAAAGTGGTGGATCCCTTTTAATTAATAGTTCCTTTTTAATATCTCTATAAAACATATAGAAAAGGCAGATGTCAGTTTCCAAGGTCCCAGAGTGATAGGAATAGATACGACTAGAAACCTGGTATTTTCAGAATGTTTTATCTAGGCTGGATGAGAAAACTTTGTTAAAACAAACCTATGCAAAGGCAATCCTGAACTTAGAAACTATAAGTATAGACAGGCAATTTACTCCTTGGTTGTTCAAAGAAAAGTATATACAGTACCAATATGAAGGGAGAATTTGAGATAATAAATTCTGACAATATCAGAAATACATTGGAGAAGGATATTATTTGCTTCTTTCCCCTCTAGATTAAATAATTTGAATGCAGAGAGTCTTCTTACCATAATTGTTTGTTGACAGTAGACAGTAAAATGGAATAAATTATTCTCATGCTCATTAGGGAGTGTCCAATAGCAAAATATTCATACAATATATTTGTCTCATGTTCCAACAGAGATTTATAAGGTCAGAGTGTATAATTCTATAGAAAGGGCAATGGAGAGGTTCATGGGTTAAATACTCAGTTTCTTGAACTTTACATGGGAAATTTCCCATGGGAAAAGTGCTATTTTACTTTCTCTCCAACACTATCAAGGCTGCCATATTGAAGTAAACTACGGAGAAATCTGTATGGTAGCTTAACGTAAGACTATATAGGTATTTTGCTGGAGTGAGCAGCTTTTTGTTAGTCAGATAACAAAAAATATTGGGTTGAAAAGCCAATTTCAAGTTCACTGACTATTCCTTCTGCAAGTAGATAATCCAGATTGACATAAGGGGAACATGGAAAACAGTAGCAAAATTGAGTGTGAGCTAACAATGGATTAGCAAATAGAGACCCTTACTGCAAAGAGTTACAAGGGAAAGCAACTCAAGTGTCAGGCCTTATGAATATATTAGAGATCCAATCAAGAGTTTGGATTTATTTTTTTGTGGGCATATATGTTGGAGCCATATCATATTACATAGATAATATATATAGTCATTGCAATTCTTTTCAATAGTTGACCTAATTTCTTTTCTTTGAAAACAGAAAGTCAGCCCAAGAGATTATGATGAATTTATTCAATGGCTAGAATTGGATCACATAAGAATGCCAGGGCTGGCATCCTTTCTGAAGATTAAGATCTATGTATATATATAAGTTGAGAAGGCATATGTATATATATAAGTTGTGAAGTTGAGAAGACCACAGTGGAAGGGTTTGCCATGCAAAGTGGGCAAGTTCTTCTGGTGCTTATGGCTGGGGACAGATTTTCAGAGTTTGAAGGGAATCCAGGGCATTTTCACTCTTTTAACTTGGTGGTAAGGGCATATGTTCTTGTCTGAAATGGTCCAAGAAGGCTTTAGGGAGCTGTAAAAAGGAAGAATTCATATGTCATGGCTTGTTTTAAACATGGTTTATAGAATAAGTTCACAAAAATGCCTAGCCATAGTTGGAAAGCCCAAATTACAAGGTTTATAAATTAAATTGGGAGTATAACTTTTGTTCCTGCTGTTTCATTTGAAAGAAAATCACAACAGATTTCAATGTGTGAGCATAAGAGTATGGATTATGGAGATCAGAACCAGACTGATCTTCATATCCTTATAAAGACCGCCATACTCTATGCTACTATGAACGTAAATATATTTCATAGCTACAATCTGGTAAATAAGAGGAACAAATGATAATGCAGGTAAAAATCTAATTGGATTCAACACATGGAAGGATTCAAATTAGACAGAGAAGAAAGCCACACATTTAACTGAAGGAAAAGTACCTTCAGATGGCATGAATATAAGTACAGCAATCTGTACCATCTGGAGCCCAGGTCATAAAACAGAACTCTGATTTGCCTAGAGACCTATGCTTACATTCAAGATGAGTATAAAGTTTATTTCCTCATCAGATTTACTAAATGAATACACAGTTTGCAGAGAAAAGGAATTGGGGCCAGTGTGCATTTGCCATTCTCTAGCCATGTTTAAGCTTTTCACATGTTTTGGGAAATGCTAGATGAGGTTTCCATGGTTTTATTTCTTTGATGGTTTTCTCTCTTTTCACTGAGGTGACTATTTATCTGCATGATATTTCTTAATTTAAGATAACATTAATCAGATTTATAACATTTTGAAAGTTCAGAGCATAGAATCAATTTTTTTAAAAAAAATCCTGCTGTTTTATACTTAGTCCAGAAAATCTAATATAAAGATTAATTTCTCAAGGGGTCAAAAATTGAAGATGTGCAGTTGAAGTCACAACCCTGTTTTTATATGTATCACAACATTTAGAAACAAGTAGGATTTTGATTGCAGCTGCCACCTTTCACATACACACACAGAGAGAGAGACTTGTGGGTTACCCTGAGTGTAAACATCTACTTAGTGATTTTGAAAGTAAAGGTCAAGTGAAATGTCCACTGAAGCGTCTGGGGCAAAATAATACAGTGATGTTCAGTTGGATGCAGATACAACAGCTAAAAAAAACTTTTTTTAAAATATGTTGTTACCATGGAAGACTGGGCATGTTAGTCAGTTAGTTACAAGACCAGAAATTTAATTCTGAGGATATTAATCAAATTTCAGGTTTTTAGGAGTTAAAGTGAGCTAATACTAAATGTGAAATAATGAAAATTTTAAAATTACTTTTAAAAATAATATTTCAGAATTGCTGTCAACTTTTCATGTTGTGTTGCTGTTAAACATGGCTCTCTTCCTACAAGGCCAGCAGCTGAGTTTATCAGGGGTGACCTGATTGCACAGGTGCCTCTTTTCCTTCAGATGTCTAAAATAGCATCTGGCACATTGCTAATGGAACAAAGCATGGCTTGCTTGTCCTACTTCTGTGATCAATGCTTTGCTTTGATTAGCCGTTGATTTACAATAAAGAACAATCTTTGACCATAATTTCTTTGACTGCAGAGAAGACTATAAGTTTACAGGTTAATATTAATTAAATTGCTAATTTTAACAATATAACATTTGAATCACACTTCTCAGCCTGATGTTTTTAAACAGCTTTTAAGAATATGACTTTTGCAGACTTTTTTTTACATCTAATAGAATTCTTTTGTTCTATGGCCCACTTTAGGAATTTTGCCTTTGTATAGTCTCTCTTTCAGTTCCTGAAATTACTTTAAATCCTAAAGAGACTATACCTATGGGTGATTTTTCCAGTAATTTAGCCTTTAAAAAATAGTATAGTCCCTGTCTTGAATTATTTAATGCAATATACTGTACACCTGAGTTTTATAAGATTTTAGGAAGATCTTCTGATTAACCATTTAGAACCTATTTAAAAAGGCATGCCCCCTTTTATGAGCAGACAAGATAAAACTTTTTAATGTAAAATGATTAAGATACCAATTTTTTTTTGATTTGCAAGATTTGCAATGAACATCAAATAAAATAAAGTTAAGGAACATTTTGTTTTTGCTGCAGTGATACTACTATTTTTTAATACCATCCTGGATTATTATTTACAGATTCTCCTGCATTTTAAATGGATGAAGTTAGCCCCAACAGAGGAACCAGCTGTGATTTGTTCCTTCTTCTTTGCTGGTGCCACAACCCATAAAAGATAATGTACTCCCAATTACTCCAGGCTTGTGTATCATTATTTAAATGAACCAAATCATTGCTCTGACATGAGATGATAATTTCATGCCACATGTTCCTTCAGTCATCAGGGTTATTTGGCCATCCTGTTGCACATTTACAAAGCACCATAAAAGGTCCTAAGAGACACCTGGGAGCTCTTTTGTAACTCTGAAGTGTAATTTTCATTCAAACCCTTCAATGTGAACTATAATGATCTCTGAGCATTGGCACTGTCATGTAAAGGGACAAAAACAATCATTGTGGGTAACTGATGCCGCACAGCATGTGCTGTGAGAAAAAAAGGAGGGAAATCCAAGAGATAGAATATACGGCTGTGGCAAAGAAGCAGATGAAGCATCTGTTATACAATCAAAGTATCTAAGTAACCTTCCACTTGTATTTTCTTTCTTTTTCTGTGTTGAGATGATTGCTCTCCAGCTTTCTCATTGCAGTTGCTCAGGTTATTGTATCATTTCCGTTTCATATTCAGGAAGAAAAATGTGCTGAAATTTTCTGTTGTTACTAAAAAACATATTTGTGCTTTACATACTGAAATGTAGCCAGAGTTTTTTAATGTTACAATGAAGGGAAAGTCCTGGGTTCAATGGACTCCTAATTAAGCAAGCATGAGTTTACCATTTTATTTACACAGAGAGAGGAAATGTTAGAACTGTCAAGCAACTTTCACCTCAGTTATAAAAGTTCACATCTGACATTTACACTATCCAAAAATATTTACACTGGTCAAAATATTTCCATATTAAATACCAAAATTTGAATTTAGCATTTGCATTATGCATGAAAGCCAGCTGGTCTAGTAGATAACAGACTAACAACCAGGAGGTTGTGAGTTCTAGTCCTGTCTTAGCCATGAAAGCCACCTGGGTGACCTTGGGCCAGTCATTTTCTCTCAGCCCAACTTACCTCACAGTGTTGCTGTTGTGGGGAAAATAGGAGGAGGAAGGTGTGTTTAATATGTTCACCAACTTGAGTTGTTCATAAAAAAATAATAAAGACGGGATACAAATAAATAAAAATGAATAAGTGAAATGAAAATAGACAAAATTTTCAGTCTCGGCATTTACATTGTCCAGAATACTAATCAAATTCTAGTCTGATTTTTCCACATCCTATATATAAAGTTAAAATATATTATTCTGTTATCTTTAAACTCTGCCAGGTATTCCAGTGATATGCATGGCATTTCCGTTTTCAAATTTTCCTCAAAACAGCCCAGTGTGGTACATTGGACTGAGAGAGGAACTATTCAAAAGGCACACAAGGAGCTTCTATAGCTGAGGACAGACATTTGCTCAAGCCAGTTCTCAGCTATAGAAGTTCTTTGAAACCATCTATGGTTGCAAGCCATCCATGTTATGCTACATTGGAATAAGGTTGAGATCATTCTGTATGAAAGGAACAATACATTTTTTAAAATTCATTTCAAAAGAAATATTATAAATTGCTTTCAAATTTACAGTCATATCCCACACTAACATATAGACTTTTATGATCTCCTAAGCTCTATCCTATCTTCCTTAGTTCTAATGTAACTTCTATTTAATTTTCCTCAGTTGCTTCCAAAGTTCTAACTGCCTAACTCCTATGTTTTTTACTTACAGTTTACAGCTCTTTAATCTTACTTTTTTCTGGAAGTGCAGAATGTTAAAACAGAGAAAAGGATGTGGAAATGTGGGGCTGTCACATACAAGTTATCATATGAAGGATCAGAGATCATATAACTTGGGGTGAGCCAAAATGTCCTCTGAATAAACTTTCTCACCTTCTTTTTCTCAGTCCCTGCCTACCATTTCTCATTTTCCTATTCCCAATTTTAAACAGTGATTTTAAAACTGAGTAATAGTGGAAGGTACATTGTGATGACCAGGCAGCTAACAAAGCTTGACAAAGGGATCAGCTTAAACAATGAACTAGGAGGTGGGAATATATTAGCAGTTTTCTAATATACATGACATTCACCTTGGTGACTTTGCTTATCTTTAAAAGATAAGCAGGATTGGAGTTTTTTTGTATTTTGATGGGAGAGTATTAAGACTAGAATGAAATATTTCTTTATAAAAATCCTTGAAGAAAAAATTACAACCCACAACTTTTTTGCGACCAAGAAAATCACACAGATATTTTCCTGAAATGACTAGGAGTCAGCCTCAACTTGAGAATTTGGAGTTTTTAAAAATCCAGATGAGGATGTTATAAGGAGCTGTAAAAATCCTCAGTCATCCAGGGAATCAAATATATCTGGAGGTTTCTAAATCTTGGAATCTGGACATTAACTTTTGATATTATGGAGAAGAGGAGCAGAAAGGAAATGGGCAGATTCAAAGACACCATGTGGTCTTAAAATCCAGACTCAACAGTTAAGTTTCTATAAAACATCCAGTTCTCACAAACTTAAGATTCCAGAGAACATAGTTTTTGGGGAAAAAACAGGGTTTAGAGATTGCGTTTAAAGTGACCCATTGCCTGCTGAAGAAGGAGGGATCACAAGGACATTTTCACAGCTACTGTAAAGAATGCTCTAGACATCTGGCAGATAAAGTCACTTAGATCTGAGTTTGACTGACTGAGGAGACATATTTCAGTTCACCAAGATGTAGTCCTATCCTGTGACCTGAAAAATAATTGATCCAATCTTTCTTAAAATATGTGGGCAGGATCTTCAAGACTATTAACTTGCTCCTATGTTCATTAGATCCATGTCCCTCCTGGTTGGTTAAGGCTTTCTGGGGAGGGATGTGTGGCTGGTCCATATGGTGGTGAATTCATTTTTAAGTGAAGGAATGCCTGCCTTGAAGGAGATGCTGCTGCACCTACTCTTTAAGAAGCCATTGCTACATACAATGTTTTGGACAATTTTTGATTAGTCTCCAACCTTTCCTATTTGGATAAGATTGTTCAGAAGATGTCTTGACCCTGCAATTCTTTTAAACCAAACTTGAAAGCATGATTTTCTCCCCCCACCCTAACAAACAAGCTCTGAGATGAACTATCTAGGCTGTTTTGTCTATTATAAATATGGGGTATGTTTACTCCCATCTGCTATGTGTTTTCTCTTTTGGTTTCTGATAATTAAATAATTTTAAATTGTATGTCAAATAGTGACTTTTGAGCTGGGCAGCTTTATAAATTATAAATAAATATAAATATTACGTGATGGCATCATGATCCACATGAAAGTATTTACCCCTTTACCTACTCTTCAAGCAATGAAGCTTACAGGTTTTTCACTTTCCTCATGATTCTTCTCTTGACCTCCATTTCATTTTAACCTTGAATCAGGTTGCTCTGGTATTGGATAAAGAAACAGCAAATTATCTGCCCGTATACTAGGTATCAGGTAAAAGCCACCATGATGTCATGCATGTTGTAATATCTCATGTAAATGACACAAATTAAGTAATTTATTTCAGTATGCTGTTTACATCATTTGTGTGATGACATTTTCCCCACCTTGCTTGTTTTGTGAATTCCTGTAACCTTGCGGGTGTATATAATAAATAGAACAGGACATTCACATTGAATAGCTATTGTAATATTGAGCAAATCTCACTATTCTCTATAAGACTATAAAGTGAATAGTATCTATCTACCTATCTTTTTTGATGCAGTCCTTCTATTATAGGCTTTGGGGTAAATTTCTCACTTTTGAAAAGTGGTTGATTGATTGATTTAATGCTACTTCAGCTGGAAGATTCCAAATGGCCTCTAGGATAACATATATTACAAGACCCCAAATAAAGAAAATTATCAGATGTATCAATAAGAACATCAATAATAAATATCACTTATGTGAATTCAAAATAGTAATATCATAAAACAATAGCAAAGCATCAAGCAACCATTAATTTTAATTGTTTGATACAGCAAACCTCCAAATCCAGTTTTTTAACTTGGACTTCTGAGTAACTGAATGCAAAATTTTCAATATTATTTCTAAAATAGATCTGACAACTCAGGGCTTTTAATTAAGAAACAAGCAAGCTCTATTCTTTTTTCCCAGCCACTTCTGTAATGAAAAGATAAAAAATATACAATCTATGATATATATTACTATATTCTGTATTCCCTTCCTTTGTACATAGCCAGCAGTGATGACCTGTTTCTCAGGCTACTACAGGCTGAACTTTATGCTTACTGAGTCTTTTGACTTTGACTCATTGTCTGATTCCATGTGGGATATTGATTTGGTTTGAGCCAAATGGACTATATATCATTGGTGGTTGTTTTTGTTTACTGCCCAGAAGCATAATGGTTCTATTTATCTTTAAGAAAAGCTTCAGTCTTTACATTTGGCCTTTGTCATTTAGAAAACATCTCCTGCACATCATCCTGACTAACCAGGAAAGAGAGATTCTGTCAGTTTTGTTTTTACTAAATTTATCATTTTGCTCAACACGTGTTTGTTCAGCATTTTACTCAATTGCCAGAAAAGTTTCCATGAGTACTTTTCTATATTCTTTCCCCATAAATTTCCAAATCTACAGATGTTTAATATACATTCATGTGCATTTTTATGTGTAGTTGTCTGATACATAAAAAGGTATCAAAAAAGCAGGTCTAGGTCTATTGCTAAAGATGACACAAGCTGGAGGACCAGGCAACTTACAAAACTAGTAAGTTGATCTTTGCTCAAAGCTGAAACGATGGATAAAACTACCATCAGGAAAACCCTAAGTCAAAGTGTTGGGAGCAGAGAACATAAAAGTTAGGAAGTGAAGTGGCTGGAGCAGCTACTGCCCCATTTAGTTTGTGAGAAGGAGAAGGTGAATAAAGAAATAACAAGAACTAAATTAGAACAAGTGCAGGAGGTAAAGCAGATGAACAGAAGATAGAAGAAGTTGTATAGTGAAGCTGGGTGGAGAAGCCAAGACACACATTAAAGGCAAGATTTTCACTAAACAGCCCATTTATTTAGAAAACTTAGTGAAACAGATTCTATTAAACAGATGAAAAAAGAATGACCTTAGTCCTACTACTTAGTACTTTTTTTGTTTTGTTTTAATGGGGGGTTTATTTTTTATTTTTATTGTTTTAATATATTGTTGTTTTTTATTGTTGTTAGCTGCTGAGAGTCTTCGGATTTCGGCGGCATATAAATTTAATAAATAAATAGTACTAAAATGAGACAGTGAGAGAACAAGGAGCAACCAGAGACAGAAGTGAACCACAAGCTTTCCAACTGAGAATCAGAAAATTCTCTTGATTGAGATGGGATGGGGAGGGGATTGCTTAGCACATCATCTCAACAAAATGTGAGTTATCTGGGGAATAGTGGGGGAGGTAGGCTAGTGGGGGTAGGGAACTAAGTACACATGTAAAATTGCATTCTGAATTCTTCGCGATTCCCATTCCTAATGATTCTTCTCTAACATCGACACTAATGCAATGGTAATTGTACAATATTATTAGAATTAAATTTTTATTTATTAATCCTATTTATAAATCTGCCCAGCCAGCCAAGAAACAAAAACAAAGGATTCTATTACGACAAAAAATAAAATAAAACTTCAAGCGCAATAAAAAAACCATGAAATCAGTAGATGAAGACATTCATTCCAGAATTCCCATGCTAACATCCCAACCCCAATGCCTGGGGGAAATATGCAAAAAACCCAGCTATTTTCCTAGAAGATATTTTGATTGATGTACAGCTTTCTTGATCTGACACAGCAGATATTCCCACCTATCCTTGATGGTTTATTTGTGAAATACTGTATGTGTTAGAATATTTATCAGTGTATTCAGTAATAAGGCAGCATAATTATACTTACTAGTACCACTGAGTCTTACCTTCTGTATATGGTTAAGTGGAAACTCATCAGTGTAATTACTGAGTTGCAGGAGTGCTGTAAATATGAATGCATTGTTATCTTTCTATTCTATTTGTAGTTTTTCACTGTTACTAGAAAAATTATCATATGATCACAACTATGTTAAATCACTACTAGTCCTTGGTCTACCAAGAAACTCACATCACTGCTAGTTCTTCATAATTCCTGTTTTGTCTTTGCTTAGATAAGGATATTAATTTTATTTTGCTATAATGAAAGCCAGAAGCTTCAAGCTTGGGTGGAAAGAAACAGCTAAGAACATAGAAGTAAGATAAATGTACCTGGCTTGTGTTGTGACACTGTTTCCATAGGTACTGCTTCAAAATATAGCTGCGTCTATTTAGAGATAGTTATATTGGGCAAGAAGACCATAGTAAGCAATTTTAAATTCATGTTGATATTGATGAGATAACTGCACCTGTTACCTGACTAATGAAAGAGCAGCAGAAATATACATTTTTGATTGATAGTCCTGAAACCAGGTCAATATCTAAAGTGAAAACCTCTTGTTTATTTATTTATTAGACCTATACTCCTTTTTTTAAAACACCGAAATCAGAAAAAAAGAGCACAGGATATACTCTTTTTTCCTCCAATAGCTCAAGATGGAATCTCTCTTACAGTTTTTTCCACAACTGCAGAATATGTTGGACTGAGATACCATGATTAATTTAAGCTGCTCACTCAGCTGTTAAGGTTGTCCTCAGACCTGCATCTCCCAGATCCGCCATCTTAACTATTATAAAGCACAATGGTTTTCTCACTAATCTAATGAAGCAATGATGACCTCTCAAGGCTCTGGAGCAGCATGTTATATAATCAATTAAAACCTTCCTGACTTTTCCTACCTGGAAAACAAACATGGTAGTTCCATAACAGGAATCTAAAAATGACTGTCTAATTACTATGATAAATGCATAGAACACCTAAATGTATGTAATGCCAAATGCTGAAATAAGAAATCATAAAATAGGCTCAAGAAAATTTAAGAAAATTTTTTTCTGAAATCTTGCAGTGTTTCTTCAAAATGGATTTAGTGAGGCCAGTGATAGATATTATAATTGAAAACTTTGGCGTTATTGACAAAATAGGGAAATGGAACTCTTGTCATTTTTGTGTACCTCTTTGCTATCTATATTCTGACCATTAAGTAGATTTATTCCCAAGTAAAGCACTCTAAACTCTATGTGATTTAGCACTTTGTAATTAATCTAGTAATTTCAGTTACTTTATTTTTTGTCCAGTTTTCTAACAAAAACTATCCTAAGAATATGGAATGGGAAATCTAAGAAACTATATAAATATTAACCAGTCCTGAGTATTAATAGTTATAGTCATGGTAATGGTAACAGCAATGAATCATTTTCAATATTCTCATTATATCCATTATTTTCATTATATATTATATATAATAACAAAAAAAATTGTACACTTTGTGGTACATTAAATAGTAGTACTTTTTATTACAGAATAATGTCTCATAGTTTTTATGCAATATTTTATGGTAAAGTTCAATCTGAAATGGACAGAACATGAAAGCAAGATGTGCTGCTTGTAGTTAGCATCTACAGGGCCAAAATTATAATTAATGAGGAAAATATAATTGGACTATATAGTCTAGGAAAGAGAAATGAAGCATGATAAAAACTTTTCAATTTCTGCCAATCTAGTAAATTCTTCATTGGTAACACAGTCTTCAAACAACTACTGTAAAATAGCACTTATGTCCATTATCAAATGGAGTATGCAGAAAACAAATTGACTATATAAATAGTACAGAGACATTATAACAGCGGTGGTGTTATAAGTGTGGTGAGGAGCTGACAGGAACTGCTCATGTACAAGTTGTAAGTCAAGCTAAAGTGAAAAAACAAAGCCAATCAGCTTCCACAATGTGAGCTTGCTCGTGTACTAACCGTTTTAAAGAAGAACATAGGAATAATTTTGAATTTGTAAACTTCATTAAGAGTTAACAGAGAAACTATAGAATGAAACCACAGACATTCTTAAACATGAATGTGAAAAGAAACTGTCAAAGACAAAGAAACAAAAGAAAGCAAACTAAATGTCAAACAAATGGAAATTGCCGAGAAGTAAAGCCAAAGCCTGAAGAAATAAAAATCTCAGAAACTAATGTAACAAAGAATTTCAGAAAGCTATTAGAAGAGACAAGAAACAATATTACAATGATATATAATCAGTGGAAGATCAAAGCAGACATGGAAAACGAAGTTCTGAATCTTCTCCAAACTCGGAAGGAGATTCTGGTCTCAAATTGGTATGCTGAACACAAAAAAGGGAGGGGCAGATAATAATTCACTCAAAGAAGTTCAAACAAAGATAAAAGTATCCTGAAAATCTTTATAACAGAGATGTCAAGATCCAAGATGGCACTCTAATCATTACCAAATCAGGCAGCTACAGGATTTAATGGAATATCTAGTTAAAATATTGCAAGTAATAGAAGAAGAATCAGTAAAGATTCTTACCAAACTATGGCAGGAAAACTAGAGAATCATTCAGTGGCCAAAACATGAAGAACTGATCAGTCTACATGCCAATACCCAAGAAAAGAACCTTAACAGAATATGCCAAATATTGAAAAATATATTTAATTTTCTATGCTAGCTAAAATAGATGTAGATAATATTTTTATCTACTTTATTTAAACAAAACAATTATGGAGGGAAGAAACAAGATGGCAAGGAGTGGAGACTTGTTATCCATATGCTCTTAAAGTTCTTTTTTATTTTACTTTTCCTTTATTTTTATGTTTTTTATTTAAAGACAATAGGACAGGTTGCTACTGTTCATTTTTAATATGAATATTTTAAACACTTTGTGGAACAAGTAAGAGAATCGGGAAAAGAAATAATCAACATAGAATGTATTCAGGATAACCTGCATCTTCAAAGTCTCCAAAGCAGACTATTTAGTGTCAAAGAATGACCTACCAGTAAGTAAATCTAATAGTTACAGTCATGGTGGAAAGTTTACTTATATGAATTGACAGGATGTCCTGGAATGGTATTTGCAAATAGAGATCAAACAACAACTGTTAGAGCTCTCTACCTCTCTTCAAGACGGTCACCAAAATAATTTTACAGTACACTCCTCTCCTGAGATTGTTGCCATCTCTCCAACAACTTTAACCTCTAACAAGAAGGGACAGGTCAAGAATTTCACAAATGAGAGTGCCACAGATTTTATATCAAGACAATACATCTTAACAGGAGACTGTACTCTTTATCTTTGATGACTTAACAGTAAATAACTATGTGGTTTCCTTAAAAAAGCCTTTTGAGGCTTTTACTCAAAAACATTTAGACATAGTGACTGCACTTACAGTGGTACAAACTAACACTAGAAGAAAGCAGTCTGCCTTTAATAGTAAAAAACATTTGAACTCCAACTGTAACAGCAATAGGAGAGAGGACTCAAATCAGGTCACCTTATGTATTTATTTCAATAGAGATAACGGGTTGTTGGAATATAAAAAAATATTGTTCTGTCTTTGAGTCACCATCTCCATTGTCAGTTCCATCTTATAGACTTAGTAGTTGTAGAATTGCTAAAAGACAAAATAAAAGACTTTTTCTTACATTTAAATCTTTACAATTCCTGACATGCTGCTTAAAATAACATCATTTCTTGGTATGTTTAAAATATTCCCATTATGTGTGTTTCAGGATAATTTTTTTCACTTTTTTATCCATCAATGCAAGTTGAAAATCTTTTAGGTAGGAATGACAAGCTGCCCATTACTGATAGTCTTGAGAGTTTGGCCTTGACAAAAAGCCACTCACATAATCACCTGGGGACAAGTGCTGACAGAAAGGTTTCAAATAAAGTTCTAGATATACAGATGATTCTTTTGGAGCATTGCCAAATAGCAAAATGAAATATTGAGAATATTAAGGAATTTACAACAGACATTATTAACACCACTATGGCAGCAGAACTGTTTTAATGGTAATATCTCCCAGAAAGGATTGCAATAACAATAATAATAACCTGCAGATACCTCTGATACATTTTAATTTAATTGGGGATTTTCAACAGAAGAGAAACCAGAAGGAAGACAATTTGGGATTTGTAACAGAAGAAGAGGAATGAAGCTGCAGTACCCAATTAATTATTGTACCTCCTCTGATGTAAATGCTGGTCCATGGAATACCAATGCTTTACTTCTGTCTCAGGCCACAGTTCTACCAAATGGAATGCAGGCTTAGAAGAAAATTCTCCATATTTTGGATGAATCCATTGCCATAAACACTTGAACAACTCTTCTAGCCCTGCAAACTCAACAGTGGAGAGCTTTTTTTCTAGAGCTCCTTTGAAACAACTAGAGTCTAAGATAAGTTATAGAAGGTTTCATGGGGTTGCATTTCAAGAAAGACTGTGTATCTGTGGCATACGAGATGGTGAAGACATTTTATGTATCCCTTTCGATTGCTAACTATATTCTATAGAAAGGGTTGATTTCTTACATTCTTATTTAAAAACTAAAAATACTGAGATGCCTAGGAGAAATTGTCTAAACATTTTGCAGGGAATAAACCTACATATTACTAGTAAGACTGCACTCTTTATATCAAAGGCCATGTTGAAAAGCGTAGGCTATCTTGAGCAGAATTGGATTAACTGTTGGGATGATGACTTATTATGAATATGTCCTACTATTTTCTTTTTATTTGTATAGTTGCGTCGGTCTGAAACTTTTAAAATAATCAATTGACTAAACTAATAAAGTTTCTATTCTATAAAACAACTGCTCTTATTTAAAGGAGTTAAATACTTGCACATGCCCTACTGATCAGCAAAAAAAGAGACTGTCTCTATCCTCAGGCTGATAATCTAAACAAACATGACATAAATGAAAAGAGGAATGATGCAGGAAGAGATTCGTTGGCTTTATATCTGCTTTTCCTGCAAGAGCTCATTTCCATTAAAGGCTATGCAGTCTCTGAAAATAATACAGAAATAAGTTTTTGAACTCATAAAAGTTTGCTACCCCCTGCTACTGTTTATATGCAGCCACGTCAAAAGATCTAGTATATCAGAATTTTCCTCCAATTTCTTTCCTCAGCAGCACTAAGAAGTATTTGGGATTGAGAGTAATGCAGCTAAAGAGTGTCCACAGACTTCTTCTAACAGTGTAATTACTGTACCATATTTCTATTGCTGTCTGTTTGGTAAAATAGTAAAGAACTGCTGGAATATTTTAAGGGGAGATTGAAAAAATTGGCTTCTCAGCACCAGTGGTGGTGCCTCCATTTATCTTCACTCCTCTGCATTCTGAGAAAAAGATGGAAACAATGTGATATAGATTATGAGACTGAGTAATTTGACAGGGATTGGGTAGACAGAAAGGTTTAAACTGATGACTTAGCTTAGCTTTTGTCTTTGCTTACTGCTTATACGATAAAATCTCTCTATATTTTTTAATGCTGAAGTGTAAAAAACACAAATTAATAGTGTTTAAAATGGTGAGATGAAAGTAAGAAAGAAATAAAAGATTTTTAATAAGTAGCTTTTATATCTTTCTTATTTTCACCATAATTTTCACCATAATATCTACCATGCCCCCTCACTTTTCTTAATTATTTACCATTATATGGTCAGGTCTCATTATTCCTTTTCCTTATGACTATTATTGTTATTTATTAAACATTTATGCCACATGACTTTCTGAGATTCTCGCTATCACACAATCAAGCAAATTACAACACAATCAATAATATATAAAGATAAAAGATGGCAAGTGCAATGAAGTGAAGAATCTCCCTCTTTCTCACCAAAGCCTTGAGTGAAGAGCCAGATTTCCATGGTTCTTCTAAACAACAGCAGAGTGGAGGCATTTGGATATTGGGAAGAACCTCATCCTAAAGAGAAAGCTCTGCTGCAGTGCATTTCTGGGGTTCCAATAAATTACATTGTTTAATCAAAGGTTCAACCCTGAAGGGCTGAATCAGCCAGGCAGACATTATGGGAGACAGGCCATCCATCAAATAACCAGGCCCTGAGCCATGTTGGCTTTTATAGGTAACAATCAGCACCTTGAATCACACTTGGAAGCAAATTGACAACCAGTGCAGCCTGAGAACCAGAGGTGTTACAAACATGTGCATACATATAGCTAAGTGTCCTAAATAATTTAATGCATTCAAAAAAATTGGTGAATCTTCTCCAGATTTAGATTCCCACTAGCAACGCTACTCAGAATTACGAAATTGTAGGAGTAAATTTATAGTCGGGTTTTTTCCTCCTTTGTCCTACATTTCTGTCATTTAACTAACATAATCAATAAAATATTTTAGGTCCACTGCAATCTCCCTGAGCATTTGTGAAGGCCCTGGAAATTTTGAACGTATAGCCAATTGTGCTGATAGGTCTGGGAATGAGCCAGGCATACTTACTGTTCTACCTTTCTTAGAGTCATCCAATTTGTTATGCTTGTAAATTTTATTTGCTCAAGTGCATTAAATCTTGTTCTTTTTTACACTGAGTAAATTAATAGTATTATCATTTGACTGGTTAAATTTGTTGAAGTATAAAATACAGCATTGTACTGTATTTACAAATGTCTCAGTGGCAACGGTTTCCCTGTGATGTATTAAAAGGCTAAACCAGAGTAGAATAATAATATGATATCCAATGAGTACAGGAGGCCACAGTTAAAGAGAACATTTTTTTCAACAAATGTTAGATCTGTCCCAAAAGAGCAAATACTAGCATGGAGGCTGCTACAGTACTTATAAATATGCATAGCATAATGTGTCAATATCCCATCGGTTTAATGTAGGCTTTTGCCTTGTATGGTTAAACTTTACATTTTTTGCACACACAAAGGCATTTTGTTCCCTACAGGTTCTTTTAAAATGCTGACTAGTCATTTGCCCATTCTAGAATCTCCTGACATGCATGCTAATTTATTACCTTGATTTTCCTTTATGTTACCCTATAAGAGCTGATATCTTTAGTATATTAATAAATGCAATTAAGCTGTTATTGCATATTTATTGAATACCTATAAGAATTATTTCTGGTGGTTTGGTTAAGAAGGAAACATTTGAATTAAATGATAACAGAATATTTCAAGAATAGAATAACATTGCCCTTTAATGATGAATTAGAATTGATTTGATCAAGGGACTTTTATATATTTATTTTGATGTAGATTGAATATCTATACCTTAACTATCATAGATACTTTTCTTTTTCATTTCTTCCAATTATTTAAATATAGATGAAAAGATTGACCTATCCAGCTTTGTTCTCATAATCAAGTCTAATCTGTCTGTCTGTCTGTCTATCTCTCTATCTATCTATCTATTTATCTATCTATTTATCATCACCATACTACCTTCAGAAAATTTTGCACTCTTCTCTCATAATGTTGGAAAGCATCAAAAGATTGGCTCACACACACACTAATTGCTCAATTAAGATAATCACACTGAAATCATTGATAACAATGGACTGGAGAATAGTGAAGGAACTAAGAAATCAATATATCCTAGCTATATTTAATACATTGGCATAGCAACAGTAATTGGAAATAACACAAGAATGGGTTTTTTTGACAATCTATTGACAAGGTGACAAATCTTTCATGTATGTAAAAATATTTCTGTTTAGGAGAAGGGTTCTTAAAATTGTTTACATATGATGATTTTTTAAAAAAGAAATCCTATTCATAGGTTTTTTTTCAAATGCAAGAGAAAAGAGGCATAGGAAAGGGAAAGAAGAACAAACAGTAACAGGAATAAATCAAGTTATTGCACAGCATTTCTATATCATTAGCGCATTCATCCATCCTTCATAAAGCAGTTTCAATCTGATGAATAATTGTTTCTAGTCCCTATATTGTCCTCATCCTCATGTTCTAGTAACTATTTAGGTTGACATATTTATCTTTTTGTCTTCTACATTCATTGTGGAGGCAGTCTTAAGTTCGTGTAGCTGTTCCAATATTAAAGTAGCAATTTCAGTCTTTTCCCAAAAGTGGTATATTGATGATATATATTATCCATCATTCACAATCTTAATCATGGTTAGGTGCTAGCTCTTGTGGACCATTTGAAGCTGTTGCCAGAACAGATTTTCTCCTCTGGGCTTCAGAAGTAACCAGACATCTGGTTTCTACCAGGTATCTGCCCCTGTAATGTCACATCTATGCTTCACAAAGTGCCATTCAGACATTATATGGGCTTCTTTTATATAACAGTTTATTGGACATCTTGAAGATCATTAGATCCATTATTAAGCACCTATTCAATGGCCTTTAAAATACCGGTATAATTAAAAAGAAAAAGGTAAGTTTCAGTTGTGAAAGATATGCATTGCTTGTTCTGCCCCAAATGAACGTCTTTCACATTTTCTGCTGCTTTTGCCCAATAAGAGGTTTTTATTAATTTGGAAGTGGCATTTTTATTTTGTGTACTTTATGTGATACTTCTCAGTGCTGCTGATCACTGTCCATTCACTGCTCTTAGAACACTTATTAATTTGAGCTATTTGACAGCTGGGGTGAAATTGAAAGGAATGTTGTGAGTTTTGCCTTTTAGGCCAAGTGACAGGAAGACTAATAAACCTGTTTCAAGAAATAAAATACTGGATGAAATACAGATATCCTCTCTTATCAAGTGCAATTGGGATTGGCAACTGCATCACTAGGCAGCAGAATCCTTAAGTGAAACATCATGTGACCACACCAAATTGTGATGTCAGTGACTATGACTTGCAGCTTCCTACTAGATTCCCCATTGAGTATGCTTGTCAGAAGCTGGCTGAGAAAGGTCATAAATAGTGATTATTGACCATGGGATGCTGTGACTGCTATAAATGCACATTGGTTGTCAAGTGCCCAAAGTGCCCAAATTATGATGAAGTGACTACAGGGCCACTGTGACAGCTGCAACCTCCAGGACCAGTCATAAGTCTCCTTTTTCAATGCCTTTGAAACTTTGAATAGTCATTGAATGAGTAGATGGTAAGCAAGGACTACCTGTAAATAAATGGAATCTGAATCTGAGGAAATTGAATCAAGGAAGCCACCATATCTGGTCTGCACACCAGCTACCAAAGATAAGAACAGCTATGCAGAAGGTCATGGAATGGTCAACAAAAGACCAAGGTGACCTAGAATATGGTGACCTAGAATATGTGGTGGACAATGCTGACAAGGGATTAAAAGGAAAATTATCAGGAATTTCATTTGAAAAATTCATATACATTTTTACTGGACTCTCTCAAATCCATTGTGAACTTTGTGAATTCATAGTGGGGAAGCATGAATATATGTGAGAATGAGAAATATTTAAGCAAACTGTATCTGGTAAAAAGCTGTATAAGTTACACTGAAATGGTGCAACTCTTTTTGTTGTGCTTTATATGTTTCCTTTTTATGTCCCTGGTCATAGATCAAAATAAAATAACTATCTGTGAAGTTATTTATTTTCTCAGCTAGACCTTTCACCATACAGGATTACTGAAAGATATGCAGAAGTATGAATATTAACAAAATGATAAAAAATCCTAGAGACATCAAGATTTATTTATAACTTTACAAGACCTGTTCACAGAAAGACAGAAACACCTTTGTTAAAACAGAACAAGCTAGAAACCAATATCTATTTCTTTGCCCATTCACTGAAACATGCTGGAAAGTTATTGTTCTATTAATGGAATAGAGATGACATTCATTCTAGGAATTGGAAACCTGCTCCTGAAAACATAATTGAGTAGATCAAATCAATATGTAATTGATTTTATCTTGGCCTTCTTTGATCTTACAGCTACTAGATCACAGTGTGACAGTAAAAATAACAAAAGGCAAAATTACTCTGTTAGGCTTATTTTAAGAATGTAATTAAGCAATCCACAACACACCTATAGTCTTACGTATTCAGTGAATCTGGTTTTGGTGCATTCACCCCTCTACTGGGATATTACTCTATAATGTATTTGCATATAGTGCACCTTTCCCACCAAGCAGCAACTTCGGAGACCCTGGAGGTCAAAACATTGAGATTTATTACTGTAGCTGTAGAGAAAGTCTCTATAATGAAACAATTTCAAGTTTTATTCCTCTTTTTTATTCCCAGTATATAATGACCTATCTGACCCTGTTTTCAACCAGATTTCAGTCAGACCCTAGTTTTTGTAATGGTCAGATTTATTTTTTACTTACTGGATGGGAACTAACTCTCACACAATCTTTTACAGATCTCAGTCTATCACTATCTATTAATGACCCCTTAACTCAAATGCATATTGTCCTGAACCCATGTGACTACTATATTAGGAGCAGTAAGCAATACTACATTTAGATATGTTCTCCCTCCTTTTTTGTGCTTTTAATTTCATTGGCTTATTATTTCTTATTTATTCTCTGTACTTTTCTAAGTATTATTTATTCCAAAGAGGAAGAGCATGACAGGTACTTTTGTAGTATTATAGTTTCCCTGGATCATGCCATTTTCTGTGTGCTTTTCAAAAATTAAAACTGGATATATTAATCAATCTTCGTAATTGTTTCATCAGTCACAACTTAAATGTGATGTTTTCCATTCAAACTATGCTCTGTGAAAATGTAAGGTGGTTGGATATGACAATTCTAATTCAGCAATGAGATTCAGAGTCAACAATGAGATTCAAAGTATAATTCAATCAATAGTTTTTTTTCATTGCCCTGCAACTGACAAAATGCTACCGTCTTATTTCCAAAGATTCAAAATCTGCTCAATGTTCAGACACTAAATTACTACCTTGAAAAGCCAAGCAAGGAAACTGCTTACATAATGGTCTGATAGAATTTATTCTGAAAAATAAATCTTGAATCTTCTCTTACTTGAACATTTTTGATCAGGTAGTGTAGTATTCCTTCTTTGTGTCACACAGCTCATGTAGAATTTCTATGCACTCAACTCCATATGTTCTTTTTCTGCACTTATAGATGCATGAAGAAGTGATCCTGGGCCAAAAGGATTTCTGCAAAATTCATTGATATATCAGTTAAACCTTCTGATCTACCAACACTTGAAAGGTACTCCACTACCTGCTATTCTATTTAAATCTACAAGGGAACAATGAGAAAAAACTCTGGCATCAGGTCTTGATCAGAAACCAAGAATGTCTGTTCTAGTCTGTCCTCAGCTACAGAAGCTCACAGGTAAATTCAGAAAGCTAAGATTTAAGGCAATAACTCAGGGCTTGAAATTTATATCAGCTGCACCCAGCTAGATTTGCCAAGGGCAACAGTGCAAAAGTGTATATAAGTAGTGTATGTGTGTGAGAGAGAAAAAGAGAGCTGTTTTATTTTTCCTTAATTATTTGTTTTAATGTTACTATTTTTTTAAAAAAGTATTTTATTACTTGAGTGGTTCTTGCTAGCACAGTGAATTCAACAGCAGCACTGCATTTTTTCAGTGCTACTGCTCCCTTCACTAATAGGAAAGGCATAGAGTAAGTAAAGTCAAAAATCCATTTGTGTTTGGATGGGACCCTAAGGGTGAAAAATGTATCTTAAATAATTTTTTATTCATGGTCCAGGATTTTTATGATTTGCAATGACTGTTTTGCAAGGATTAATAAGCTAAATTTGATCCTCCCCTTACTAAAAAACTAAATATTTCATTCATAATCTCTTTAGGCACAGTTGGATATTCGGAAGTTGCAGGCTTAAAAGACATTCTAGTGGACTGCATATGGTCTCTTGCCTCTACCTTTTGCATCTCTTGTGGTGGGGATGTCAGATAGTGTATAAACCCTTTTCCTTTACTAACTGATGGATTTACTGAGTGCCATTGATTCATTTTTGACTCCTAGTGAACACATAGTCAGATTTTCTCTGATTATCAGTCCTTCACCTGCTCCTTCAGGTCTTCTAATAGTGCACCCATCACTGCTGTAACTAAGTCTCTCCTCCTTGCTGCTGGATGTGCTCTTCTTTTCTTCCCTTTCACTTTTCCTAGCATTACAGCCTTTTGTAAGGAACTGGATCTTCAGATAAAGTGTTCTTTAGTAACTATGGGGCAGAAAATGTACTAAATCCAATGTAAGAAGTAAAAAAAATAAATAAATAATTATACACTGTGTATATTTCTGTGACAATCAGTTATCTAGGAGAATCCAAATAGTCAAGGAGCAGGAATGGAAAAACAAAAGCTAGAAGTGGGAAGAAGAATAGAATGAAGGAGTGATTGATTGTGAGATAAATTTGAAGGTATAAACCTATTTCTTTCTAGAAAAGTGGTATGCATCTGTAGCCCCTACACCAATTCCAATAATTATTAAATATTTATCCCACCTTTATTACTTTATAAATAACTCAGGGCAGCAAATATTCCTTCTTTCCATTTTCCCTGCAACACCAACTCTGTGAGGTGAGTTCAGCTGAGAGAGACTGACTGGCTCAAAGTCACCCAGCTGCTTTTCATGTCTAAGGGTATGCGTATGTGTAAATACTCACAATCAATTACTCCTTCATTCTATTCTTCTTCCTACCTCTAGCTTTTGTTTTTCCATTCCTGCTTTTTAACTATTTGGATTCTCCTAGATACCTGATTGTCACACAAATATACACAGTGTATAATTTGTTTTTTTAATTTATTTTTTAACTTCTTACACACATGTCATAACATTTCTAAAAATGTAATACAGTGGAACCTCATATTGTGAGCACCTCAGTGCATGAGATTTTCGCAAGACGAGCTAAAATTTTTAATAAAATTTATTTTGGTTGATGAGCGGCAATTTACAAGACGAACACTGTGTGATGAACTCACATGGGAAATCTCATGGCGGAGCCGATGGTTCTCTCTCGCTGCGTAGAAAGTGTAAATTAAGTGAAAGGCGTTCAAGAGAAAGAACTCCTGAGACTTGGACTCCAGATTCTCCTTCCAGGCAATCCCCTCCCCCTCCTCTCCTCCCTCTCATGTCTCTTGCACCTGCCAGGACTGGTGTTAAAGTGTGTGAGTGCACACGCACACAAACACACACACATACATACCCTCATCGCTCAGCACATTCCAGTCCATCCCTTGCTGCCCATCTCTTCTCCCCACATAGCACAGAGGCAGGTTATGACGAGAAACATTTCCAAACCACCCACGAAAGACCCCTGGAAAGACGTTGCTGAGGGAAAAGGGAAAAGGCCATTTCGCCTCAAGCAGCGGCGGCAGCGGATCCTCCAATTCAGCAGGGGGCTCTGGACAGCAGCTGGCCTAGCAGCAGCTGAGGACAGAGCCTGCCTCGAAGCAGATCCATAAGTGCTGGTTAGTTTGCTCTATTTCTGCTTTATATTGTGTATTAATCATTGTTACTTGTTTCAGATGCTAGGGACAACCATTTCTCAATAAACTTCTGTTGAAATTATTTTTTGTGAATATTTTTGGATGTGTGGAACGGATCATCCGACGTCCCATTGTTTCCTATGGGAAACCTAATTTTGGTTTAAGAGCATTTTGGACTAAGAACGTTCTTCTGGAACGGATTAATCACGCAATTGGAGGTTCCACTGTACAGTTTTCTTAATTTTGGTTTGGATTGCAATTTCAACTTTATATGCCCACAATAAGAATACATCATCTCCAAATTTTTCAGATGGTTTTATGATAAGAAACAACCTTTCCTTTATTTCTGTGAATGACTGAAATTCATGACAGTTGTCAGCCAAACTTCTGCATGTAAGGTCAGGCTGTTAAAAATGCTGAGAAATGTTCTATGCCACCTTTGCTTTTGGATCCAGTTTGCAAATGGCTAATTTAGTTATATTAACATCCAGGTGCTCTAAGGAAATTGTCAGACACAGCCCAACTCTTAGAACACTTTACACACAAAGTGCAGAAGGGCCCACTAACCATTAAAACAAAGTGCTTATTGTCTCTATATTAGATTAGACTGATTATGTTCTCTTTCGATCCATCCTGTCTTTCTCCCACAGCAACTCAGGGCATTGGAGCAGAGTTAGATTGATTAGATCATCTAATCTACCCCTCTTTGTCATTCCTAAATTCTGCCTGTAGCAGGGCTACTGCCTATCCATAACCAAAACTCAGTCTGTTAATCAAAAAGAGAAATCCAGTGAAGTTGGTTTTCTTGTTCTCTTAACTGCTGTGTAAGCAGCAACTGAACCTGGAGAACAACCTGGGAGGCAATGTTGTTGTAGAATAGAAGACAATTCAGGCTGGTGCTTAAATGCACTGGGGTAGGACTAGGAAGACACCAGTTTAAAAGCCAGCTGAATGCCTTTGAACCAATCACTCTATCACAACCCTGGACTGGGGAAGTTGAAAAACATACAAAAAGGTACTGGCAAATAATGTTTGCAATGGCTAAGAAAACTGCATGGGCCTGTCCATGTCAAGGACTCAAGATTGATTTGATAACAACAACAATAGCAGCAACAATATTTTACAAATATTGGAGATGTACTGAACACATGGAAGCTAGAATTCTTTGGATGATTCTCATGTTATAGAACATTTTTTTCACCTGGAGCACATTGTCCCCTTCTGCCTATAGAAAATAAATTATTTAAGACATTTTTCTTCATTCATATTTTCACTATAATTTATCATTAATATTATAAATATTTTGCTTTTTATCTTGTGAATTTTTAGAAATTTGTTCCTATGTTTTATGCTGTAAGCTGTATTAAAGGTTCAGCATGTACAGAGAGGCAAGATGTGCATTGAATAAAAAAAGTAATAAATCAGGATGCTGCTCATATTTTTAATTTTCAAAGAGCCCAAGGAAAGAAGAGAATCAACAGAAAGGCAGGACAGTAATTCATGAGACACATCCATTTTTGTTTTATTGGCACCAATATAAACATGCTTGCTTTTTCAATCTCCCCGTCTACTCTTCAGCACAGTCTTTTCATAATCATCCTCCAAATTAACCAGATATAACCCTCCATAGCTTTTTAAATATTAGTTCTTAACAGCTAGGTACTACCCACATGCAACATATAGTGACCAATAAAACAACATGAAAACTTCTTAAGAATAAATTCCTTTTCTCCCAGAAGAAAGGAAGCAAACTCCTCCTTGCACATTTGAACAGAAATATGTAATTATGTTAGAGAGCCAGTTGGATATAGCAGTTAAGTCACCAGACTAGAAATGGGGAGATTGTAAACTCTAATCTCACTTTAAGCACAAAGTTGGTACTGTAGGCCAGACAAAGAACTAAGACTGACACAAGTTACATTAGATGTTATTAATTCAAGAAATACCACTTTATTCTTTTTATTTCACACAGGAGAGCATTTTCAAAAAACATAACATGTATACAAACACGCACACTGCATAGTGAATTTCCAGGTTTGGATTCACCTAGCAATCCTAGGGTGACAAAATAAAAAAGCTAGGATTACACAGGATTTTTATGTACAGTTCGTGCATGCATATACATGCATGTGTGCACACACATGAGTGCATACACACATGAGTTTGCACACATGAGTGCATACACACATGATTTATAAATTGTCCCTTTTTTGTAGAGGAAGTTATCTTACATTTTTAAATTTAAGGTCATCCTTCTTTCAGGCAAATGCAGCAAAATACTTTTTAAATAAAAGTATTTTATTTATATTCTTTCCTAAAGCATTGAAATTTTTCAGTAAATTGTACTGTTAAATACCATAGCATGGATTTTTCCAGAGTTTTGATACAGTAAATATGTCGGCTAACATCAAAAAATGAATGTATCTCTTCTCTTGGTCCATTTGATATTTCCTGTATAAAGTGAATAATAAAATTACAATAGAATTAAGGTCTGCCACATATTTTCCCAATTTTCTTAAAACTGTCAACCCAAATGAGTCATGAAATAGACATTGCCCAAGAAATTGTAATATGTCTGTCACTTATGCTTCCTTTAATTCTTTTGTTTTGAATTTGAGCAGTGACTCATCCAGTTGGAATCTCAAGGTTGCTTAAATGATAAACTTGTTAAGCACAGTGCCATTTAACTTATCTTTTCATGAGTTTTTCTTATTTTTTTTTAAATTCAGCACAGGGCTAATTTATAAAGTTCATATGAAAATTATGAGATCTTACTTGCAGATATAAACTCTAAATAATTAAATAAAATTGTACAGCTACATATTTTATTGATTTATATGGTTTCTATAGCCACCCATGTCACACAAGTGATTCTGGGTGCTTTAAAAGGATTATTAATACACACATATGCACACACATAAACAGAATATTTAATCTTGTACCCAAGGATAATCAAACACTCCCAGAAAAAAAGAAAACATTGACAGTGGCAGAGCATATCTAACCATCTGACCCAAATAATAGAGAAACAATCAGGTTTTCAGTGTCTTGCAAAAGGCTAACAGGGTTGGAGTCATTTGAGTCTATGTCATTAAGAATGTATGACTCCAACAAGATGGTATCATTTGATAGAAGGAATCCGGGTATTTCTCTACATAATCTTGTGAACAGAAACAATAAGACAAAGGCAGGATCACATTAATCTGGCTTTATGCCATATAGGACATTTTTAAGTGGTAGCCAATAGCTTGAAATACCCAAAAGTCTTTTGAGAGCTGGTGCAGTTTACATATCATATGAGCATAATTAGAAACATCAACATCTGTCTATTTTGCTGCATTCTGGATAAACTGCAGCTTCCAAATGGTATTCAAGTCACATGTACATATGTTATAGTAATCTGAACAAGATACTAATTCCAGAAATTAGTACAATTGATATGTAGAACAAAGTGGTGCAAAGGCTACCTGGTTATGGCTGTCATTTGCTCTTCAAGCAGGAGCCAAGAGTACTTTGACCACATAATGTGCAGAGAGGACTCATTAGAAAAGACTGTGATGCTGGGAAGGATTGAAGGAAAGAGGAGAAGTGGACGGCAGAGAATGAGATGGATAGATAGCATAGTCAGTGTGACGGGCTTGGGCTTGGGGGCACTCCGGGAGGCAGTGGAGGACAGGGAGGCCTGGCATAATGCAATCCATGGGGTTACAAAGAGTCGGACACGACTGCGCGACTGAACAACAACAACAAAAGGGAGTACAGGAGAACCTCCAAATTGTGGACCAAATTTGACTGGAGAAGTATACCCTAATGCAAAGAGGTCCCCCCAGAGCTAGGGGGACCACAGGTACTTGGTTTTGTTAGGGTTGAGCAAAAACCTGTTCTTCCCATCCAGACCCACAGAACCTCCAGTTACTAGGAAAAGGAATTTGACAGTATCAAATAACAATGGCCCAAGGCCTCCATTGGGCATCATCAACATATTGATAGTGTGTTTATGATGCCCAATGAATGAGCTTACTTAGTGGCTTCATGTAGATGTTAAAAAGGCATCGGAAAAACAAAGCCCTGAGGCCCGCCACAAAGCAGGGTCCTCAAGCTCAACCCCTCTCCCTCTCCAACACCAACCAGAACTGGCCCTGGAGAAAGGAGAAGCTCCATAGCATGGTGCCTCACACTTCCAGTCTTCCCAGAAGGATGCCATGATCAATAGTATTGAAAGATAATCAATAGTACTAAAAGCAGTTGAGAGATCAACTGATAGTTGATCCTGACAGAGGTCATCAATAAACACAACCACTGCTTTCTCACTACTATAACCAGGCCTGAATCCTGACTGAAAAGAGATAATCTACTTCTTCCTGGGCCCTTCAAAGCTATAAACTAGCCACCTAAGAAGAGAATGTTGGAAACTGGATGAAAATTGTCCAGGTCCATAGGATGCAATGATTTTTTTTAAGGAGGGATCTGACAAATACCTAATTCAAGGTAGATAAAAGTATTCAACACTGCAAAGACCCAATCACCTACTACCTCTAAAGAAACCTTAATCAAGCAGGCTGAATAGCGACCTAAAACACAGGAAGCCCAGTTCAGAATTAACTTTTATACATGTAGAAAGAGCCATTCATGACTAATTTGGTTGGCTGAGTCGCATTTCAGTGCTTTGCAGAGTTGGATTGCTTTACTTTTGACAAATGAACAACTTCATCAAGGTGGAGTACCTGTTCTGAGATTCTGTACTGTATATACCTGCTGAAAATGGCTAAAAGATACAAAAACATTCTTCTGATTTAGAAGTGCTAGAGTTGCTTTTAAGAAGGTAATTGTTTAAACAGATGATCTGAGGAGAATTGCAGAGATAAAAAGAACAAATTTGATTAGGGAGAGATATTATAGTGTGTTGAATTAGTGTAATATGAACACTTCCCACATTGGTCACACTTGTAAATGCTGAAAATCTATTATTAGATTAAATCCTTTATTACACTCTTGCCTTTTAGTAATCAACTTTGATACAGCAATACATTCAGATAAGTTACGTACTAAATAGTGGTTCTTTTTCAAGATATTAATATCAAGAATAACTTATTTTAAGAGCAGAGGCAGTGTGTAATAAAACAAAGAAAAACATTATGATCATTTTTTTTTGAGAAAGCCTTTTGGAAAGGAAGAAAAAGAAAAAGAAAGAAAGAGAAAGCTATTGAGAAAGCCTTTTGGATAAAAGGTGAAACGTCTTCTACTTAAAAAAAAATCCAATTCAGATGCCTGCTTTTTAAACTTTTGTTGCGATGCAATTACCCTGGATGAGTGAGAGTCTTCACAGATATTATGATCATTTACAAAATTTTAAAAATACATCAATCATAAGTCAAGGTTAAAAAGTTTGATGATCATTTCAGACAAGTCTGATGATCATTTCAAGTTTGATGATCATTTCAGACAAAGACTTCTTAAAGTCTTTTAAGAAAAGACTTTTCTTAAGAAAATATTTTTCAGTTTTAAAAAAATTATTTGGGCTCAGATTATAATGGATTTTATTGATCTACAACGGGACATCAATTTATTCCTTAGTTTATATGATATTAGCACATATTTTCCTTTGTAAAAACATGTGACACAATATCTGAAATATTTAAATATTTATTAACAGAATAATGAATGTTCAGAGAACATGACTATTTTCACTGGATGTAGTTCATTTATAATTTATATTTTGATTTATTTTGAGATTATTTTTAATATACAGTAATATTTACTTCAGTAGACATTCAACCATTATCATGCATGGAAAAGCTAAATGTCCTAAATTTAAAATTTAGTATTTTTCTTACACAAATTGCTTTTTGTAGATGCACATTATTACTTTGACTACAAAAGAAAAACAATCTGAAATGCAAGAGAGAAACCCATTTTAAACAGGATAATGTTTTTGAGATTGAGACTAAAAAACCTCTGATTTTATAGAGTTTATCCATATGGATAATCCCAATGTACCGTTTGTTGTTAGCTAAAGACTTTTTCAGCTTTTTTTCTCTTGCACAACTAGAATTTCTTTTTATTTTTAAAATACATGTAGATTATACAGAATTGTTTCAATAATGGATTACCAAATTTCATTGTAATTGTCTATATCTAATATCTCTCTATAAGCAATTTGTTCATTCCATGGGGAATTGGGGCCAGAAATTTATCTTTCCAATAAAGAAATAATCTCTTAACAATAAGAATAGCATGGAGAATCCATTTCTTTCATGTGCCCATCAATTTCATTTAATATGGATGTGGTTAAAAGGTAAAGGTTTCTCCTGCCATTCTTGGACAACTCTAGGGGGTGGTGCTTATATCTGTTTCCTAGTCGAAGAGCCAGCAATGATCCAAAGACACTTCATTCAAAGCACACGGATGCTGTTACCTTCCCACTGAGGTGATACCAATCTATCTGTTTACATTTTTACATGCTTTTGAACTTGAATGTCTAAAAAATTAAATTCTATGTAAATCAAATTTTGCATGCCATGACTTCTTTCCAGGATATAACAACTTTAGGACATTTAAAAAAACCTTTAATTCCATTTCCAGGATCATGATGATTTACCATTCATTTTCTATATAAATGTAATAGGATCCTGTAAATCATACATAATTTATATATTGATTTAGTGATCAATTAATGATTTAAGTAATACTGAAGTTTAAAGTACCAGTGGTCCAAACTGAGTTGTTAGAAAAAAATGTAGTTGTAAGTACTGCCAATGGGTGGCAATAGATAAATGATATTTATCTTTGAACACAGAAAATAATAAGAAATCATTATTATTCATGCAATAATTGATCTAAAGCAAAAATCCTAGCATCCACCCAAATCTTCTACATAAAAGTTTTATTTTATTAGTGATACAGTCTATAGCATCAATGTGGTATGAGAAAAAAGATTAAAATATAATTTAAGGAAGTATTATACCGCTATTTTCTAATCAATGTAAAAGTGATAGGAGATAGATTTAATCTATTATATTTTGAACTCCAGACACTCCAGTTAACTAAAGAAGCTATGCTTCTTTATTTCATTCCAGTAATCTGGAAGAAGAATTTATAAATTTATACTGTGAGGATGTCTAAGTTTTGGTAGTATCAAAAAATATGAATAATGATGTAATTTTGGATTACTGAATTATAAAATATATACCTTTAAAAGCATAATGAGATATTACAACATCAAGAAATGTGTGAGAGGTAGTTTTCTCAAATCTTTCTCAAAATTCAGATGGTTTGTATGTTTTTTCTCTCTCCTATCACTACATAGTATTTTATTTACTCAGGTTTGATTTCCTTTCTAAACAAAATTTTAATAATGCCTGAGCCACAAACTATTGTTTCAGTGGTTTAATGGATTCATCCTCACATCCTCTAACTGTGGCACATGTTCCACTGTTTTAAATGTCATGTCCTCAAGATGTTTCTTGTATTCTAACTCAAGCTTACAGCAGAGGCTGCTTAGAACCATTTTTAGTTCTTCCAGCTTTAAAACAGTGGATTTTTTCTTCTACTTTTTCTGCTTGTTCCTAATACAATCTAGGGCTTTATGCCCCACAACTATTGGCCCCTTTCTAGCAGCTGAAGGCAGCTCCTTCCTTACTTCCTGGTAAGTGTCTCATTGTCAGGGAGGCCAGACCAACAAACTGTAATATGAAATGACCTTTGGAAATAGGGAGATGAGACACAGCCAAGTGAATGGTCAGATAAAAGGCAACGTAGCCTGCAGCAGGAATGTGGGAGTGGCAAGCAGCGCAGAAAGGACCGATTAATTTATTGGATTATGAAGAGAATGGAGGGGTAGAAAGAAATATACTTTCAGACTTGCAAGATTCTGTGAACGTATCCTTAGAATTAAGTAGAATTAGCTCATTTAACCATGCTTCCGGTCTAGTTTACCTTACAAACTGATAGAACTAACTAGGAGAAGAGGTGTGGGATGAAGGAGGAGGAAGTAACTAAAATACATATACAAACAGAGAGAG
This sequence comes from Acrochordus granulatus, assembly GCA_032468055.1. Lineage (NCBI taxonomy): Eukaryota > Metazoa > Chordata > Lepidosauria > Squamata > Acrochordidae > Acrochordus > Acrochordus granulatus. The sequence goes on along the minus strand of JANHZU010006424.1, from coordinate 66,508 downwards.
GGTTTTTTTTTTCATGTGTGTGTCTTTTAGTCAGGCATGAGGATAGGAGTATCAGAAATATGCCCTTCTTACTTACCTACAGTTCGTCACAGGCTACTTTGGAAACAGATTTGGCACTCTTTATAAAGAGTGCTTCGCTCAGTTCCAGAGATAATCTAATTGGCAGGGCACAAAGGCAGACCATCTCCATGCCTATGACACATCATCTGTCCACCTTGAATGGTGGCTGAATGCTCCACCCCAGACACTCATCTAATCTCACCTCATCACCTCATAAAGAGAATTATGATGGGTTGTTTTCCCCACTGGCAGGTGATGCTCAGTGGGAGCAAAAAATGAAGCCAGGGGAACCCAACATTAGTTTTCTTTAATTTGTCCTGTGCTAAAATTGTAAGGCCCCCCAGTGAGGCACCACCTTGCTGTGATTGGGGGGCTTGTGTGCTCTGAAAAAGATGAGAGCT
>JANHZU010006424.1:18380-29295 GCA_032468055.1 Acrochordus granulatus | reverse complement strand
CTTCCTTCCTTCCTTCCTTCCTTCCTTCCTTCCTTCCTTCCTTCCTTCTTTTATGCCACATCTTTGTAAATTAAAACATTAGTAGAAAAGAACTCAAATTATTATCATTGATAGCAAAATTTACTAAATTCCATGGATGGTGACCCAGGGCCAACCTCTGGAACAGAAGAGATTTGGTTTCTCATATTCAGAACAGCCTCTGCATTTAACCAAGCGGCTATAGAAAGAAAAGAAGCATTTCTCTTTAGCTCCACTTGTTATATAGGCAGTCCTCATTTAGTGATTGTTCACAAGAGTGAAGAAAAAGTAACTTTGTGATCAATCCTTGCATTTATAACCTTTGCAGGGTTTGTGAAGCAAAGGAAAGCTGAAGTAAGATAAGATTATCACTGATCTTGGGCCAGTGACTCTCTCTCAGCCCAACTCACCTCATAAGTTTGCTGTTGTGGAGAAAATAGGAGGAGGAAGGTATTAAATATGTTAAATAAATTAAATATAGGTTAAATATGTTTGCTGCTTGATTTGTTTATAAATAATAAAGGCAGGATACAAATAAATAAAATAAACACAGTCATACATTTACTTAGTGATTGCTTTGCTTAATGCCCAAGTTGCCAGTCTCAGTTGTGGTCGCTAAATGAGGACTACTTTTATTGTTTTATTTTTATTGTAAGCTGCAATAAGAGGGAAACATCAATAAAAACTACTTTGATTCCTTCAATATAGGAAGCATTGCATTATCATAATTTTAGTTCCCACAAGTTTGGCTCCAACACCCTATAGGAAGATATCCATAAAGTGGGATGTAACTTCTAATCTTTATCATCCAGTTGAAAATCTATATCTGCAATCCTTTTTCACTTATCTGGGAGATCCAATGAATTCATTAAGGCTTAATTCTGTACAAGTTTATACACCCTACTTGCTAGTTTCTTGTCAACTACTGGCTGTTCTGTTTCTTGATTTCTCTTTCCTGTGTCCTATTTTCTAGTGTCTTTTTTTTTTTTGCTAACTGCAGGTTACCTGATTGTACATATGCTATATAAAAATGGAAGGGGCAATAAAAGAGCTACTCAAAATCCATTTGAGTCCTGTGATATATACACAAATTAGAATTTCAGACAAAGGCAATAATTCCATCAGCAACAAGAATCAATCCCTAACAAAAATCCAGAATAATAAAACTAGTTGCACAAGATGTGAATGATATAATTATGCATGTCTTTTTGCCTAGTTCTACACTAACTTATATATATTAAATCTCAGTATATTTTCTTGTCATGGGATGGTTAAGTTTTGTGCATATTTATTCTTTGTATGCAAATTGGGAGCAATTCATTCCAGTGTTACACAATTCACACCCCATTTATATCAATAAAATGAATGGAATGAAACCTAAAACTGGTTAAATTAACCAGATCATGACAAAAGGATCAGAAACTGATTTCTGTCAAGCTCTTTTCTGGAAAAATTAAGACAAGGAATAGGGCTACATATATATTCTTTAGCAGTGGCCTCTATTGCTTGGGAAGTTTTACTAATATCCAAGAAAATATGTGTAGAGCTTCCTTGTTACTTGCCTAGTTAACAGAGGTAAATTGGGATCAAACTGGTGCATCAGATATAGGGAAAACATGAAATAATTTTTACTGTATTTCTAAAAGGCCACCTCTTCTTTGTACAGTGGAACCTCGGATTGTGAGCATCTTGGTGCATGAGGTTTTCGCAAGACAAGCAATTTTTTTTAATAAAATTTATTTTGGTTGACAAGCAGCAACTGACAAGATGAGCACCGTGCGATGAGCTCACGCAGGAAATCTCACAACAGAGCCAACGGTTCTCCTCTCTCACTATGTAAACAATGTAAATTAAGTGAAAAGCATTCAAGAGAAGGAACTCCCAAGACTCAGACTCTAAATTCTCCCTCCAGGAAGTCCCCTCCCCCTCCTCTCCTCCTTCTCATCTCCCTCATGCCAGCCAGGACTTTTCTCAAAGTGTGCACATGCACACAAACACCCTCATCACCTGGCACCATCCAGCCCATCTCTTCTCTCCTCATAGCACAGAGGCAGGTTAAGACAAGAAACATTTCTAAACCACCCAGGAAAGACCCCCGGAAAAACATTGCTGAGAGAAAAGGGAAAAGGCCATTTTGCCTCGAGCGGTGGCAGCACATCCTCTGATCAAGCAGGGGGCACCGGACAGCAGCCGAGGCCTAGCAGCCGAGGCCAGAATCCACCTCGAAGCAGATCTATAAGTGCTGGTTAGTTTGCTCTATTTCTGCTTTATATAATGTGTTAATCATTGTTACTTGTTTCAGATATTGGGGACAAGCATTTCTACATCAAATTCTGTTGAAAATGATTTTTTGTGAATATTTTTGGGGGCGTGGAATGGATCATCCACTTTCCATGGTTTCCTATGGGAAACCGCATTTTGGTTTAAGAGCATTTCGGAATAAAGCTTCTTCTGGAATGGATCAGGCTCGCAATCTGAGGTTCCACTATACCTCCTTTTCTTAGCTCATTTGTTTTCAGTTTTTCCTAGTTTGTTTCATTTTGTTCATGTAAAATTGTTGTGTATTATAGGGCTTACTTGGCAATCTTTTCTCTAATAATTTTTGTTAACACTTTTGTATGCTATTTTCATTTCAGAAATTTGGATGTACTTTTGTTTTAAATAAAGAAGTGCATTACAAAAGTCCGCCTTTTGATGTACAACTGATGTTCAATATAGATTGTGTAAATGAGATTCACTTTATCATAGAATCAAATAAATTATCATTTCCAACCATGTCCATTCTGCAAAGTATAACTGAATAGCGTAAGAGTAAAATTCTTCAACTTTGCAGAAGAAGATAAAATTATATCTAACCTAATGAAACACTATCCTACAAACAAACTCAATTAAAAATCCAGGTCATAGAGTTTGGAGAACTCCATCTCAGACAATATTGAACCAGACCATTGTTCAAAAACATTTCAAATGAAAAAACACAAACACCCTCATCACCTCCCACAAAGAGGGAGAATAATACAAGAAATAAATGTAATAACATTGATTTACATTTCAAATAGCTCTTGATAAGATAGTAAAATGCATGATTAGATGTAATTACTAAATAAAAACAATATATGAAAACATCCACCAGAATAAGAATTGGCCATGTAGTCCATTTTGAGCAGTCTTTTTCTTTTTGAAGAAAAGCTATTTAAGTATTCTCTATCATAGTAATGAAGACGTACAAGAATATCCTGTCATCTAAAAAAATGCTAATATAATTTGTTAGATGTGATTTCAGAATTCTAATACTTTGTGAGTAATATCACTGTGCCAACAATCTGCAGTGTAGCATAGTAGAATTTATAGCTTCTAAAGAACTTTGTAAATGCCAATTACAATCTGTTAAGGTGTCAGTTCAAGCTCAGATAGTACAACATTCATTAATATCAGCTGTTTCACAAATTTTAATGAAAAGGTCCACTCTGTCAATTTCACAAAATTGGACTTTAAATCATGCTGGGAATGAAATCATATACACTGAACACAATACATGAAATGCCTTATCTTTGCATATCGCTCATGGAACATTTGACACCAGTATTAATTGTTAAAGGAGCTAAAAATTGCAGTAGAATTTTGGGAGAAAAAAAAGAAATGTATCTTGTTATTCATGTCCAGCCAACCACATTGAGATGACTGTCAAGGTCAGTCTTACATTTGCTAGTCAAATGTTTTTCCCTTTTCCAAAGGTCTAATTTGCATGGCAAGAGAAAGACTATGGGTGACAAATGTCTGTTATCATCCAAGACATGTCGGTGAGCTTCAACCTGTGTCTGTCAAAGAAAGTTGCATAATGAATGTGACTTTGCTGAACACTTAGACGGATCTTGTGTGAACTAGCTTGATGAATGAATTCTATTAATAATCCCCCAATCAACATTTCTTTTATAGTGTCATTGTTTTCTTTGTAATCTCAACAAAGGGTGTGTGTGTCAATGGTTGTAGCACGTAAGAAATACCAGATTTAATTTCATATTTTCCGATTGTAATGAGAAAGTATTCATGTATAATCTCCAAGGAAATGTTGGTTCTATGCACATCAGAAGATGTACTTCCTATATCAGCTCAAGAAGTTTAACCTGCCTGAAGAGCTGCTGATACAATTCTACAAAGACATAACTGAGTCTGCCCTTTGTACATCTATTATTGTCTGTTTGGTGTAGCAACCATATAGGAGAGGTACAGACTCCAATGTATAGTCAAGATTGCAGAAAGAATAATTGCAGCTAACCTGCCATCCATAGAGGACTTGCATACTAAGAGGGTCAAGAAAAGGGCAGAGAAGATATTTGCAGACCCTTCTCACCCTGGATACAACTTGTTTAAACCTCTTCCCTCTTGTAGGTGCTACAGGGTATTGCATACCAAAACTACTAGACTCAATAACATTTTCCCCCTGTGCCATCATCCAAATGAATACTTGACTCATGCTATATGATCATGCTCAGTGATGGAACACAAGGGCAAAGAATTCTAAATTAACCCAGAAGTTCTAATGTGTATACATACTTACTAATTCTACACTTTATATTTCCTTTTTACTGGCTGCACGTTTACTGCTGAATAACTAACTCTGTTTATTTGCTATGTTATTGTCATATACTGTTGTCTTTCAGGTATACTGAGAAGCTGCTACACTGCAGTCAAATTCCTTGCTTGGCCAATAAAGTATCTGAGTATTTTCAGTCACAGGGTAATGAGAGGGAAAGGGGTGGATAAAGAGGAAATGCTTAACTCTTTTCAGATGTGATGTTATGGTTAAAGTATTTGACTGCTACTGGGAAGACCCAGATTAAAGTCCACCCCCTGTCATGGAATTTTATTGGGTATTTTGGGCTAGAAAATCATAGATTTGTAAATCTACCTCTGAGAGGGGGGGAATCCCTACTATGCCTCATTGATCCATCAGCCCTCATCCTGAGGATCATATATTCCTTTAGAGAGTTAGATTAAAGCAATTATCTCCCTTTTGTGGTCAAATACCACTATGGAAGGTTGGATCTACATTAGGATTTACTTATTTTTCCTGTGCTATATTCCTTGTCTGTGTTACAGATTCTCCTTCTTACAACACAGAAACAATAGTTCTCTTTCTCTCATAGTCATATACAATGTCATATATAATATGCAGTCCCAGACTGAGGAACAATAATCCATGTGGGGACTAAAGAGATAAATCTGCACTAGGATTTTATCCCATATTATATATTAAGTGTATTGAGATTTGTTCAATTGCTCCGTTAATTCTGACTTTTTGTGCCATTTGGCCAATCAGTAACTGATACACACACAAAGATATGCAAATACACACACATACATGGATACATATAATATTAGATGTCAAAATATTTGTCACATTAAAATTATGTTCATTATTATGGGCCAAGATGTGTTTCTGTGATCCGCATTTCTGTCTCCAATATAAATATTCAAATATTATGTTTACTATTCATGAAGGAACATTTTGTTATTTTATTAAACGCAGCAGCCAACAATACTGGGAGAAAGGGCATATGCTTAAGGAAACTATTAACTGACTTTTCCAATCTGAAAATCCAATTAAATTGACATTTCTGATGTTGCTTTTGTGTAGTTGCCTAGGTGTCTAGAAAGGAAAAGAGAATGAATTCAGGTCTCATAAATATCTTCTCAAAGGGGTCTAACATATGTTTGCTGTTTCCAGAACATATAAGAATTTAAAAAAAATGAATTATTTAAGAACTTCATAGTCAGGCTTAATTTTGTCAGGATTTTGACCTATCTGGATGAATTCCTCATTTGTCAAAATTCACATAATAGTCAGCTGATAATACAATTCTCATTTCCTCCTGTTAATTTGTGATATGCCACATACTGGCTTCCATAATTAATGGGGGTGAGTGGAATGAATTTATTTATTCAATGAAAAGAAAGAAACTGAGTTGTTTATGTTCCAGCCTCAGAGGCTACCACTTCTTAGATACATTTCATAATCTGTCAGCCATGTTGATACTGGTTTGCAGTATTGCAGTATATAATGTTTTTAAAACACGCCATAGAGATGCTCTAAGGAATAATAATATTCATAGATTTTTTTAAAAAAACTGATGATTTTTAAAGTTTTAAATGTCAAATTCTGCACCATGGATATTTCGTATCATCTGTCTAGAAGAAAAAAATCATTTGTGGTAGAAAGCACACATATTTATTTTACAAGCCATGGAGAATGTTAAACACTATATAATTAAAATGAGGGCTTCATTCACAATGTGTGAGAGAGAAAGAGAATGAATATTTAAAACTGTTGCTCTATAGATGAAAACCTTCGGACAAAAGAAGGACAGGGAAAAACCTTCATTATACATTTTGCATTTCTTACAAGACCTTTGGGAAAAAATGGAAGAAGATATTAAAAAGCAACAGTATTCCTCTAAGAACATGTTCAGTCCCATCCAGTAGTTTCAGCAGCAGAAATCTTGCAGACAAACAAATTAGAAATGGATTTGCAGTCTATAAAAATGTTTCCTTTGCATTATTTTACAAATTTCTGCACTTATGATGGTTGTTAAGTTTTTTCACTGGAAGCCGAAAATCTCTAGTAATATTTTCTAGATCATCCAGAAATCACCCAACATCTGTAAAGGGGTCATAGAATTTTGAAAGTTATATTATGATAAAGTTGACTTTTTACTCTAAGTTTGTGGTATCTTAATGATAGAGTAGTTAATTGTTGTAATTATGTGCTCTGTGATAATACTTTACTGAGATTTCTTCTTCCACTATCTACACAAGAGTTGTCATCCCTTTTATGCTATTAGGCTGCCATTGCAGCTTCTCTGATTTCAAGGACCTGATTTATTTAATTTATAAAATGTATATATTGTCCCAACCCATAAATTTTAGATGATGCCTGGTCCAGGAAGGGCTGTAACTGGTATATCATTTGAATCTGGCAAAGGTCATCCTGACCATGGTTTTTACCTGATATTCAAGAAGGAACTGTGACTCTAGGACTCCTCAAGTCCTGGACCAACTATTTCAGCCTTTAAGATCATTATTTATAAATAGCTAAGCTATTAGTACTATCTTGCTAATTATTACTGGACTCCATTCAGTCCTTTACAGTTTTCAGACAGACAAAAACATTAAAATACAGTGCATAATTCAATTATGAGAAGTGGTGCTGGCTAACAACTTGACTGGCTTCAAAAAGAGTTGAACCAATTCTTGGAAGATATGGGGTTTGATAACTATCAGCCTCAATGGCTGTGTGACTGCCTCTAAGACCATCTTCTGGGAGACTAGCAGGCTTCCTTTTACAGTTGGTTGGCCATTCTGAGAATAGACTGCTGAACTGGATGGGTGAGGGGTCCAATCCAATAAGGGTCTGCTTATGTTCTTATGACACTGTTTTAACACTTCTATAGCATTCCCAGCCCAGCTTGGAATGGTAATTAACATGATTGTACCGGGGGACATCTCAATGCAAAATGATAGATGACCTATCTCAGCAGTTTTGTATGGATGTTTAATAACAGGGGTGAAAAAACTAGCTCCAGATTGGAACAACTATGAGTTGATAATTCTCTCTCATAACATCTGAGTGGTACTACCCACTTGGGCAGGAGCATAACCAATGGATGGATCTGATGGGTCAAGGTGCTGATGTTCAATACATAGCATAAAATAAAGAAAGGTTGTTGGTAAAGCATTTTTTGTAGGACCCTTCACAGAATATAATTAAAAGTTAATTCAATTGTGCTTCTGCATTGGTGTGAAAAATGGAGTTTTTAAAGTTCAAGGATAAGTAGCATTTTTAACAACTAATGAATTATAGAACATGTTTGCTAAATATGTGGGTAGCAGCAGTTGTCAGATGTAATTAGTTTCAAACATATTTTACAGTTAATCATAATGCAATGTGTGACTGAACTTATAAACTCTTGGGCTAAATAATTGGTGGGCAATTTCCTATTAGAAGAATATTGGAGAAGGGGAAAGAGCATTTGCCATGCTAGGGAATAATATTTCTCCTTAATTCACTAGCTCATAGTCTCAGATTTTTTCAGTGTGTGTCAAGTCTTATAACGTCAAGAAATGAATATATCTGATTTCTCCAAAATGCTTTTATATCGGTTAATCTAATGCTTTTATATCGGTTAATCTGCATGAATACCTCAGTGGTTTCAAGTGCTTAGATTAGGCAAGATGACTCTAGACAGAGAAACACATTTCTGTTACAAGAGATCTCCATAACAATAAGCTTTCAAACATATCCTAATCTTTGATATACACAAATTCAGACATTTAAGAAAACAGGAATATTTCAGTAACGTTTTGCTCAATGTAACTGAATCTGGAATTGATGGTATTAAGCTTACTAAATGATGTTATGATGAGCTTCTCAACAGCCTTTAAAATGCTATTTATAAGGGAACACACATCATCTCATTTCTAGGATGAGCCCTCAGACTGGATCAGGTGGCAATCCCTGTTAGATTGAGCCAGCAAGAGCAAACATTGGATGGAGCAGTTAGGTATTATTACCTATTATTTGGGGTACTCATTGCATTCACTGCCATCTTAAACCCCATCTCAGTATAAAATTCTTCTTACAGCTGCTTGCAGTAGATTTCTATCTCCTGAGTCTTCCACTCATATGCTGGTAAGTCTTTGTTAAAAAAATCAAATCTAATGGTGGACCTCCTTTAACAGTCAAACTAAAGGAAGACATTTCTTTGAGGTTCTTTTTCTTATACATAAATCAAGATGCGTATGTTTCATTTCAACTTAGAAGAGAAATGAGAAGACTCATCTGCATCTAAAATCTTTGTGCTGGGTTGCCCCTGGCCATGGAAATACTTTAACATCAATTAATTTATTAAATTTCATTGTAGTAGTACAATTTATTAAAATCAGTTCATGGTGTTTGTACTCATGAGTTTTCAAATAGCACAAGTAGATGAGTACTTTTTAAATAAATAATTCCTTCACATCAGTATGACTGGTGAAACCACATTAGAGGATGCCTGGATGGATATTGCTCCAGTAATATATTTAGGATTAAGTTACCTAGATAGTTTGAGTAATTAATGTGTTTCTCTTCTATCATTCTGCTACTACTACATGGTACATGATTCTCTTTTACATGAACAAGACAAGCTTTTAAAATATAGTGTAGGAAATTGACAAAACACAACTCAGAGCTGAGAGGATCAGCAGTGATCCCCAGAGTCATTTTGAGCTCAGTTGCCAAAAGAAGTAGAAGTGTATTTCTCAGAATTAGAAAAAGAAAATGCAAACCAAATGGTCTGCCAGCCTTTCCTGGGAGAGCAATTTGGTTCTCATCCAATCAAGGCAGATACTTCTGCTAACAAACATCTTTGAGAGCAACTGGCTAACTGCTCTGATACTGAGAAGTCAACAGCTCTTGACCAAGTGCCAAGTCCTAAACCTAGGAACATCTGAAAAGAATGGAGCAAATATGTTCCCTATACTTTTAATAAAGGAAGCAAAAAAAAAAAAGTCACCCTAACCATTCTTCCTTCTAAATGGGGCTTGAAATTTAATGAGGGGAACCTAACCAAACTCAGCCTTGTTGGTAGTGAGCATTTGTCTGTTAACTGCCGGAGGTAAGGTCTGCTCCCACCCTTTCAGCCTCTTGGAAGAGCCAGCTTTGCCAGCTGGCTTGGGGAGTATGTCAGCATGGAGGTGGCTGGTGGATTAAGCTAGTCACATCTTCCCCCATAGTTACTCTGCCCTTCCCCTTCTGCTCGGTTAATTTTTAGCAATTTTAAAATGATTTTAAACTAATTTTAAGTCATATTATATAATACAATTATTACATTATATTTGATGTTTTTTATTGTGAGCCACCAAGAGTCGTTTCTGAATTCGGCAGCATATTAATTTAATAAATAAAATAAATAAACTGGCATTTAAGCTCTTGGACTTCCTTTGCTATTGACTTCAGACTGGTTAGTTTTGTAATTGTGTGGATTTTTCTCTTTCTAACTTTTGTAACTGTGTGGATTTCTCTCTTTCTAACTTTTGTAATTGTGTGGATTTCTCTCTAAGTCATCTATTATGACTTTATCCTAGTTTCCTTCATAGCTATGCTGTACATTCCCTAATTTCTGAACTCATGACAGCTGTTAACAGAGTTCTAAGTTTCTGAATGAATTGCTTACAGCTTTGATTAGAACAGAAACATACACACACACTAGTCTTAGCTCTGAAATTGTCTTAACAATGTAAAAAAAGAAATTCCTGCCCAACATCACTAGTTTATTACTGTGGTGCATAATCCATATATTTACTCCTTGTCATTCATATAGAATGCAGCTGATAGCTACAGAATAAGCTATAAATTTGATTTTCAAAGATGGACTTTCTTGATTTATTAGGTAAAAGGAATGTTGCATTGTATAGAAAGATCCCTTTACTAAAGTATGAGCTAATGGTAAAGCCATGGTTATTAGAAAATAAGTCATCTTTTCCAAAGCAGGCATTGCCCTTTTGTTCAGACATCCAATATTATTAAATTTATGAGTAAATAAACTTATTCAAAGCTTAATTAAAATACAGGCATGCCCCGTGTTTCATTCATTTAATCAATGTGGGTAGATTTTTAATTATACTGTGAGGAATATCTTAATGGTTTTGACTCTCTTTCAAATATATTTTACAGTTAGGAATATCTTAACAGCTCTGTTCTTTAAAAAAAAGTTGACTTTATTACTACCACAAACCATTCTGTGGAAAAGTCCCTAAAGGAAGATTGGGGCAGACATATCACAGAAGAGTAGTATGTGGGACACTTCCCTTCTCCCATCTTTAAGGGCAGCTGCTACCATCTGTTCTCTGAGGATGA
>JANHZU010006423.1:24789-36682 GCA_032468055.1 Acrochordus granulatus | reverse complement strand
CCGATCTAATATCATTATAACTCATGGCTGTATAACTATCCTCTGCTTTCTTAACATACTTCAGAAGAATCTCCAGGTAGGGATATTTCTTTTACAACAAGGCTTCTGTGCTTTCATGGAAAAGTAAAATGTATCAGTGTAGATTCTCACATTACTTGAGAAGAAAGTATGCATCAGTGGGAATAAAACACCCTATCCATATCTAAATTATTTTCTAATATAAATTTTTTCCCTTACAGTAGTCTTTGAATGATGTTTGTTTTTCATGTTAGGTTGCTTTTAGAAATGAGAAATTCAGTATCTCTCAGAAATGCATATAGTTTCTGTAAAAACTTTTTGGAAATGAGGCATTGATTATCTAGACTAAAAGCTCATGAGTTCAATTAGATTTACTCCTAGGTTAAGTATATGTAGAATTTCCACTAAAATGAAATTTTATGTGATTTTATGTTTGTATGTGATGCTTTAATTTTTATAATTTGATGTTGGACTATGTTTTGCAGGAATTTAATTCGTGGTAGATGAATTAAGGTATGTTCATGCATAGACCATTCATTTTAATAGATGAAACTGTGACTATTAAATATTGAGATGGAGAAGTTTTCTTGGGTGGTCCCTCATCATGACTCCAGATGAAAAAATCTGTCCTGCTGTAATCAAGCTCACAGTGGTGGAGCACTTGCTGTGGGCTAAAAATGAAGTTATCCAGGGTAGAGTGGAGACTAGGTAATGTAAATAATGTTTTGTAATGTTTGCTTATTGTGGATGTTTTCCAACAGCTGCAACTGAGCCTTCTGATTAAGAGCTGTGGATGAGATTGTGAATAATCCCTTGTGTGCATAATTTTTTATATTTGGGTTTTGAAGCCCAGCATGCACATACTCTTCTGATTGTGTTCAGTAAAAGAGTTAATTACAGATACAGATACTTTTATTGGCCAAGCATGGTTAGGCATGCAAGGAATTTGACTTTGGTACAGCAGCTCTCAGTATACTTGCAGCATCAATTGCAACAGTAAGATAATGTATGATTATGTTAGTTATACTGTAAATGTCAGTCAATAGAAGGAAGTGTTACAAAGTTTGAAATTAATAGGTATGTATACACATTAGGCAGAACTTCTGGGTTAATTAGAATTATCTGCTTCTGCTCTATCTTGTAACATTGATCTAATAGCCTTAGTCAAGCATTCATTTGAATGCTTGGCATGAGGGGGGAGCTGTTCTTATGTCTGGTAATTTTGTATGCAGTACCCTGTAGCGCCTACCAGAGGGAAGAAGTTCAAACAAGTTGTGTCCCAGGGTGAGATGGTCTGTGGATATCTCCTCCGCCCTTTTCTTGACCCTCTCAGTATACAGGCCTTTTATGGAGGGTAGATTAATTGCAATTATCTTTTCTGCAATCTTTACTATACATTGGAGTCTGTGCCTGTTCTATATGGTTGCTGTACCAAACCAGACAGTAATAGATGTACAAAGGACAGCCTCAATAATTCCTTTATAAACTGTATCAGCAGCTCTTGAGGCAGGTTGAACTTCTTGAGCTGATGTAGGAAATACATCCTCTGATGTTCCTTCTTAATAATGGTGCTGAAGTTAACTGCCCATTTTAAGTCTTGGGAGATTATAGAGTCTAGAAACTAGATGGGATGTGCTACTGATACTGTGTTGCCGGGTATTATGAGGGGGGATAAAACAGTAGGTCTCTTTCTAAAATCCACTGTCATTTCTATGGTTTGAGTGTATTCAGCTCCAAATTGTTTTGATTGACCCACAGGGCCAGCTGCTCAATGTCCCATCTGTATGTAGACTCAACACCATATTTAATGAGTCTAATTATTGTTGTGTCATCTGCAAACTTTATAATTTTGACAGAGGAGTCACTAGAGATGCAGTCATTTGTGTAGAGGGAGAAAACTAGTGGAGATCGCATACATCTCTGACGAGTACCAGTGCTGATTGTCCACGTACTGGATGTAATTTTCTCTAGTCTCACCTATTGTTCCTATCTGTCAGAAAGCTAGTATCTACTTATAGATATAGGCAGGTACAGTGAGCTGGGTCAGTTTGTGGTAAAGGATTTCTGGGATGATGGTGTTAAACACTGAGCTGAAGTCCAGAAAAAGGGCCTGTGCATAGGTCCTTGGGTTGTCAGATGTTGCAGAATATAATGCAGCCCAGATGTTGCAGTGACATATTGACAGCATCATCTGCTGATCTGTTTGCTCAATAGGCAAACTGTGGAGGCTCCAGCGGCAAAACTTGATGTTATTCAGGTGGGCCAGCACCAGTTTTCCAAAGGTCTTTATTAACTCTGATGTTAATGTGAGAGGTCTGTAGTAATTTATTCCACTAAAGGAGGCTTTCTTAGGAATGGGGATGATGATAGAACATTTAAAGTATGAAGGGACATGACACAGCTCTAGTGACCTGTTGAAGATTCTTGTGAAGACAAGGACCAATTGTGCTGCACAGGTTTTCAGGCATGAAGGGGTCATGCCATCATGGCCAGGTTTGTTTGTTTCTGAAGGTGACTTCGTACTTCTTTTTCTAGAATCACAAGAGGTAGGGGCCCCAGAGTAAGTAAGGACCCAGGAGGGGAGGAGTACTGAGAAAGGGTGGATGTGGTTGTAGGGGAAATAGCTATTGTTATTGTGGTTAAGGTGGGTTGTTAAAATTAGACAATAGTGATTGTTTTTCAAACCTGCAGTAGAACACATTCAGGTCTTCTAGTTGATGCCTTTCCTCAACAGAGAGTGAAGGACTCCTGTAGCCAGAGCCAGTGATGTTCTATAGGCTTCTCTACATATAAGCAACATCATTTGCTGAACATTGATTTTTAAGCTTTTCAGAGTAGTTCTTTTTTGCTAATCTGATTTCTTTTGTCAGTGTATTTCTGGCTTGCTTATACAGTGTCTCCTGTCTTGTCGGCTTCTTGTTTGAATTTTGCTGTGAACCTGGGTTATGGTTCTATGCAGCTTCAGTTCAAAACACTAGTCCAAACTCTCCATCACAATCATCAGCACACCAATCAAACTTTGTTCTGATAAAGAACTCAATGTCTGTGAGTGAAAAGTTGAGGTAGGCACACACATCTTTGCAAAACCTGATGTATGAAGTCACTGTATTGATAAGTTCATCCAAGTCTGCTGAAGCAGTTTCAAAGACAGATGGGTCTGTACAATCAAAGCATGCTTGTGGTTTTAGTTTGCATCCTCAGACCATTTCTTCACTGTGTTGACTATAGGTTTTGCTGTTTTAAATTTCTGTGGGGATTAGGTGGACCATGGCATGGACAGATTTTCCTGTAGGTGCCCTGACTACAGTTTGATAAACATTTTTTATTGTGGTTTAGCAATGATCCAGTGTATTATTGTCTCTAGTGGGGCAGTTGACATGCTGTTTATATCAGGGCAATTCATGGGTGAGATTTGGTCTGTTAAAATTTCCTAAGATTATAAGTAAAGAGTCTTCTCTGCTGTGATCCCCAGCCTTTTGAACATCACTCTGCCTGTGGTGAGGCTGGACCTCTCTCTTCTGGCTTTCTGAAAGACATGGTATTGCAGGTTATCTTGGGGGCCTGGTGACCATGTCTCATCATCAAGATGGCTAACTTATTAATGTTCCCAGCCTCCATTTGTCCCCCCTCGCACCTTGTCTTACTCTCAATTTGTTTTTATATTTCTTTCATCTTTGGTTTTATCTATTGTTTGTATATTTTTGTGGGGATTTTTATTGTGAGCTGCCCAGGGTTGCATATTGCAAGTTGGGTGGTGAATAAAATGAATGATTGAATGAATGAATGAGTCTGGATATTACTGTGAGCTACCCAGGGTCGCATATTGTGAGTTGGGTGGCTAATAACATAAATAAATAAATCTGGATATTTCTGTTTTGTGTGAGTTATAAGATTAATCAAGTCCTGGAGCATTCCATTAGTAGAAGCATGTGAGGGAATGTATACTCTGAATAAGATAATAAAGACAAATTCCTTTGGTCCATAGGATGGTCAATAATTTATGAATAGAACTTCCAAGTTTATGTTGCATATTTTGTCTAGCACTCTATTCTCTCTGCTCCATTGCTCATTAAGATAAAACTAGATGCCACTCCCTTTTTTTTCAAGTTGTCTGTCACATAGTCTGCCCTCTAAGTCTGAAAACCTGGTATGTATATTGATGAGTTCAAAACTGTTTTGTTTAGCCAGCTTTCTGTGAAGCACAGAGCTGCAGAATTTGAAAAATCTCTATTTTTTTGGCTAATCAGAAGTAATTCATCAATTTTGTTAATTATAGAATTCATATTTATAATATGTATGGCTGGGAGAGAGATATGGAATCCTCTTTTCCTCAGTTTGACTAAGGCACCGTCTGTCCTTCCTCTTCTCTTTGATCTCTTTGTTTTATATGCATTTAGGGTAATCTCCCCGTTCCTTTCCCCCTTTCTCCTCTTTCTGTGGTTGTTGTAAAGGAATGCATATCTGCTCACCTCTCTTTCTTTAGTCTCTGTCAATTCCTTTGCTCATTCACACTCACAAGCAGCATGGTGTCCTCTCTTTCTTTTCATGTGATTGCTGCAATGGAATGGTTGTTTCAGGATTTCTGCATTATCTGCTCATGTCGCCTTTAAAACAGGGGTTAGGGAGTGAAAATACTCTAAGGGAGTCATTTGATGTGCAGAAGTTCTTCTCTTGTATTTTTAATCCTCAGAGGTTTGCTGAGAAAAGTAGAATGTGAGAGAACCTTTACCAAGCTGCCATTTTCGGCACCATCTTGAGGCCTTCAATTTAATTCTAGCATTCTTTCTTGCAATAAGCTGCAGAAGGTTTGTTTGTGTTTTAACAAGGAGTAGCTGTTGAATTGAAAAAAGTATTAAACATATCCCTTCGTCTAAATTTGAATTCATGCATACTGTATTATTCACTAAGCTTTTGGGACAAAGTTTCTTCTATGTTGAAAGCATATGTTTTAACAGACCAAGATTACTACTGCAAAGAACTTGTTATTATCTCTATTTGCTTAGAAATATGGAATATAATATGTTGCCTCTTTAGGCAACATATTTATAGAGTTGCATCCTATTGCATAATAGAATTTTCTTTGCTTCCTTTCACTTGTATCTCCCTTTGCTTCCCTAGATCTGCTCCAGAAGGTCACTGATCCATCAGTGTGGTCTGTTCTATTCATGGAATTGTTTGGATACAACTCATAGTAATTGCACCAAGCCAGAGTGGCTTAAATGAAGCAAGTCAAATCCCATCAGTACTATAAAACATTAAAAATGATATTGTCATTGGCATCTACTGACTACTCCTTACTTTAGTTATTTATCATTAGAAAGAATCAAAGAGGCAGTTGTTCCTAATATGGGAAATACTTGCTAACCACAGATAGAGGCTGGAATAACTCCTCTTTGCTACTTTGAAATCACCATTCAAAGCACTATATAGGTGGTACAAATAATAGGGTACCAGATCTAGACTGCAAAAATCTGGATAGCCATTGTATAGTAACAGAGAGTTCATGTATCTCTCTTTTGTTATATAGTGGTAATATGGGTTTTTGCAACTATAAAGCAAAACCAGCGTTGATTTCAGTTTCAGCCCCTTTTATTCTAAAGTCCCTATGTTTTAAGTCTTTTAAAATTTAACAGCTTTACAATCAGTCATACTTAGTGTTGCAAAGGGGGCTCCTACTTGTGAAATTGTGCCCTCTTTCCTAAACTCCACTGGCTTACTCCAGTAGAAAGGAACAATGAATACCTGAAGAGATTACAAGAACTGCCCCCTAGTGGAAGATCTCTCTGACCAAAGGCTTGTTTGTTATTTTTATATACAGGGATAATTGCAAAGAACAAGCTTGTCATGAGGTAAGGGTCAAAATTATACTTCTCCCACAATATCTTCCAAATGTACCTTGTAGCCTCTAATGCAGAAAACATAACAGAGCTGTGGCTTCTTAAAAAGTACTTGTTGAATTAATTAATGGAAATATAAATGTCATGGTACTTTGATGTTACAAATGGGGGTAGGGTACCTTATATAAGTTCACTGTATTTTGAATATTGTAAATTTGGCCATTCATATTCTGTTTTATTTGCCTCAAAAGGCAAGAAAGAAAAGTAACTACAGTGGAACCTCTGATTGCGAGCCTGATCTGTTCCAGAAGACGGCTCTTAGTCTGAATTGCTCTTAAACCGAAAAGAGGTTTCCCATAGGAAACAATGGAAAATCGGATGATCCGTTCCACGTTCCCAAAAATATTAACAAAAAAATCATTTTCAATGGAATTTTATGTAGCAACGATTGTCTCTAATATCTGAAACAAGTAACAATGATTAACTTACAATATAAAGCAGAAATAGAACAAACTAACCAGCACTTATGGAAGGGCCTTTTCCCTTTCCCCTCAGTAATATCTTTCTGGGGGGTCTTTCCTGAGCGGTTTGGAAATGTTTCTCCTCATAACCTGCCTCCATGCTATGAGAGAGGAGAAGAGGGGGACAGGCTGGATGGTGCCAGGCGACGAGTGTGTGTGTGTGTTTGTGTGCGTGTGTATGCGTGTACTTTGTGAAGAGTCCCGGCTGGCACGAGGAGACGAGAGGGAGGAGAGGAGGGGGAGGGGGATTGCCTGGAAGGAGAATCTGGAATCTGAGTCTCAGGAGTTCTTTCTCTTGGACACCTTTCACTTAATTTATACTTTTTACGCAGTGAGAGAGAACCATTGGCTCTGTTGTGAGATTTCCTGTGTGAGCTCATCGTGCGGTGCTCATCTTGTGAGTTGCCACTCATTAACCAAATTAAATTTTATTAAAAATGTTTGCTCGTCTTGTGAACATCTCGTGCACCAAGGTGCTCGCAGTCCGAGGTTCCACTGTATATTGATGAATTATTGTTTGGGGTTTTGTGAGTATACATCTTGCTCTGTCATATAGTGTAGAAGAATAATTGCTTTTTCAGAAATGTGCTATTTTGGAAGACAACATACACCTTGGTTTAAACATGTAGAACTGAGGCTGCCTTATATTTGAAGTTCCAGGGTTTACTTTGCTTTTTCATCAGCAGGAAGTAAAATTCTGGCATTTTATAAATTCTTCATGTACATTTTTTTTCAGAGAGAATAAATGTCAGGTAATTGCTTATCAAGCATGCAATTTCCTGCTTGTTTTTCTAAGTTTTTATATTGATGACTTTAAACAATAACTGTCATGGACATTGCATGTGTTAACTCTTTTGTATATGTGGAGCATGATTGTATGACAAAATATCATACAGATTATTGCTTTTGGTAGTTTGTTTTAGTTTGTTTCAAACTGAGTAACAGTTTTGCATTTGTCTGAAGATTACACAAGATAATATTTCCTGTAGGAATGAGCAAAATATTCCACAGATACAGTATGGGCTTTCAGTTTCCATAGTTCCATAATTTAAATTTCCATAGGATTTTGCTTTTTCAAAAAAAAGTCCCTTGCTTTTTTTCTATAATTTGGGGGCATATTTTGTGTGAGAGAAAAAAAAGAATGTCCTATCATGAATCACTTGAAGGATTCAAATTTTGTTTTTTGAAAATTTAATGTGTGCTGTGTTCAGGGTATTTTTTTTCCTATGCACATTCCTATTCCAACAGAATTACTATTTCCAACACTATTATATACACAACTGTATATCCACTTCAAATAGACAATGAAGCACATGCCTGTTGCTGTGCATATAGATTCTCACTGCAGTTATATACAGCAGAATTTATATTCTGCTTTCCATTTGAGTTGCATTTAGTCTTGTAAACTGTAGAAAAGTTTTAAAAGGTCATAGTTTAACATTTTTCATGAGGATTTATGTAGAATCAATATAATTCATCCCTCAGAAGTTTGTCCTGTGCATTTTGTCTCTGGAAAGGAGATTGTGAAACTTCTGTGCATGTCCACCAACACTGATGTTCATTGACTGCACTAGCTCACTTAAGAATTTATGTACTTTGCCATTCTCAGACTAATGATGAAACAAAGGTTGCAGAATGTGTGTCTACTATATGCATTGTTTTCTCCCTACCACTTCTATGTATTTGATGTCTTTTATCAACTTAATTTCTGAATGTTTAATTTCATAAATGTTGATTTAGTCTGGACATTTGTACTGCATTCCTCTATCTGAATGTCCTGTAAAAAAATCCTACTGTTTAAGGTCATAAATTCATCCTCAGCATGGATAGTTCAGGACTTCTAGTAAGGAAATTATTAGGTCATCATATTTCTTAGAAACAAAGCTCAAAATGAATTTGTTCAAAATGATTACTGTACAAATAAAAATGTAAAATTCATGAATCAATGAATGTAAAACTTAGGATAAATCAGGGCTTTAAGAACATTTAAAAGGACATTTCAAAGAACCAAAACTTCATATATATAATGAGTAAAAGGAATAAGAAATAGAAGGGAGAAAAGTATAAGAGGTAACTTATAATTCTTAGTAACAAGTCTATTTTGTAAGAAACTCTCAAAGACCCAGCTGTGACTCAGTACTTTTGATAAACTATTTTTATCATAGGACACTATGACCCAGCACTGTTTGTTCTTGCTTGAACTGAAGCCACAAAGTGGAGCTGTTGTACTGTATAAAATACTTTGCTGCTGCTTGAACCTGAAAAGATCTGGCAACTAGCGAAGCCATAAATGCTGAACTTAAAACCCTTCACTCTTTCTGAATCTTACCAGTATTTCTGCATACTACTAGCTTACAGGGAGGAAAAAAAATCTTGGATTAGCATCCCCACCTGATTGCTGTCCATAAATACTGGTGGTGGCTTTTTCCTTGGCTAAGGTAGTTTTTTTATCTAGGCAGTATTATAAGATTGGACAAAGTAGCTGAATTTGAGCTCAAAGTAATTAAATGTGAACTTTTGTAGGGGAACCTTTATTAAACTCATGTTTCCTGGCGCATTAGAATATCTTAATGCAGCAGTATCTTGAGAATAATACAGGAGGTCGTAAGGCCACTTGGAGTGCTATAAAGTGCTTTTCCAGGGATAACTGTAAATTAAGCCCAAGAGGGTGGTGTGATTATCTCATTCCTATTACTGGCTACTAACTTGCTTTTTACTGAAGCATCTGATTCCGATTCTTATGTGAGCCTTGTTTACACAGAGAAATAGAAATTGGCCTTCAGTTTGATTGTGTTATTTTACTATCCCTTGTAATGAAGTAGAGTTGGAAAGTGTAGTTCTGACCTATTCATTTTACCTTAATCCAACAAAAAAAAAATTGTTGGGGTAATGCAGGTCTCTATGTACCATAATTCTTGTCTGAATCTTGATGAACCATCTATACATGTTTTTGCATGAATTTTTACACACAAATGCAATTATATCCAATTGGCCAGTAAAATTTTGAGCTTTTGGGCTTGTATTATCAGGTATTGAGTCTACATAACATATATCCACAGCTGACCAAATGTCCATCTAAAATTTACAAAGCTCAACGTAAGTTCTAACATTCTTGAAACAAGTATCTATAATTGAGTCTGTTTATTGAAGGCATCTCCACTTAAACATTGTTATGGGAGTAGGCTTAGAAAGCTGGAACAAATGGTTGTCATGTAGTACCAAGTATTTGTGGATCAAACAAATTTTTCTAAATTCATTATAGTGGGGCTTTCAGCACTTACTTTCTGGGAAATTGTCTTGGTCAGCCTAATGATTTATCTATGATGGAAGAAGAGGAAGAATGGAAAACTATTAATTATTTTTGCACTTTGGATGGTGTTGAGTTGAGAAAGGAAGAACAATAATCAGCATCAGATTTTTGGGCAATCTGACAATCCTGATAAGCCCTGAAAAATGCTAGGAAATAGCTTTTTCGCAATTGTATTCATACATTTGTATTTCCAAAATATAAAAAGTTAGGGTCTACCAGACAAGAAATAAAAATTGCAGTTCCTAGTATGGTGAATTTTATACACCATACTAGGGTAGAATAGTGGGCTTACCTCTCCTGTAAAGTTCCTAACTGGGAATCTATTTGAGGGCTTTTCAAGTCTGAAGCTTCAGGTTGTTTTGGAATGCCCAGTTCTCCCTCCTTGAACTTGTTCCTAGTCAAATTTAGTTCTTCTGTTATTTTATTGTTTTGCCATGGACAAATGCTACTTACCAAGTCAGATGAAGCCCCAGTGAAGAACAGTAAGAAGTAGTCAGCAGCCCCCTTGGATTTTCCCCTATAAACCATTTGTTATGACACATACATTTGTCAATCAGGACATGTGAAACTGCAAAATTTGCTGAAAATAATCCAA
The DNA here is from genome assembly GCA_032468055.1 of Acrochordus granulatus. NCBI lineage: Eukaryota > Metazoa > Chordata > Lepidosauria > Squamata > Acrochordidae > Acrochordus > Acrochordus granulatus. The sequence goes on along the minus strand of JANHZU010006423.1, from coordinate 26,401 downwards.
AATTTTCTCAAATAATCTTCCCTTAAATTTCTTAAATGGAATACTTTTTGAAGGCATGCAGTGATTTCCATTTAGAAAGGTACCACCTATTGAATTATTTGTTAGAAATTTGAATTACATTTTATAGTATTTTCAATCGATTTGTGAATTAGTTTATAATAATTCTAGAATACTGAATTTTTCAATTACTATTTACTTAACTTTCATTTACTGCTCATCTCTCAGCTTTTAGGATGCATTGAAAGAGAGGCATAGTGAATACAGTGAGAAGACTACATAATAAAGACTGAGATAAAGAGACTGTTGGGAAAATATGATAGTATCAAACTATAGAAATGATAGAAATAACTCAAACTGGTAATACTGAAAGTGATTTAGAGATCCATATGGGTATATAAAGAGGGCTTGATTCAAACAAAGATGACGTTGGTATAAAATACCATATAGAGTTACCTTAACTCATCATAACAAGACATTGTCTAACAGATCAGAAATTTACAGCATTTCCTAAACAGGTCCAAAACTCTTTGTATACTCAAAATAGAGGCATTTTCTGAATAAGAAAAAGAAAGCTTTTGAACACATCAGTGATTGCAACCTGGCTTCATTTTTATCATAAAATACTTGATGAAATATTTTTGTTGGGCAAAATGCATGCTCTTGTAGAGACTATTGGCTTAAAAATGCTCTACAGATCGCTTTTCTTCTAGAAGTTTTGTGATAGCTGTGGATATAACTGAGATTTTAAAAGGTGAGGGAAAATTCAGGGTAAAGGCTATGGTGAGACTTTTTTTCTGTTTTGGAGAGAAAGAGAAAGGTTGTGAAGCTTCATCTTTAGTGAACTTGAATGCTGAAATTCATGGTTATTAGAACATGGGCCTAGTGACTGTGCAGATAGTTTGGAAGAGACATTGGTTTTGCTATAATGTGTTGTTGCACCATGTTTATACTTTTGTTTTTCTACCCAGCTCCTTCATCATGGTCAGTAGGGATTCTAAATGGAACCAGAGAATATCAATTGATTCATCCCCATTTGATCAAATAGTCTCAAGGTAATTCTGATGTCAAGTGGTCCTGGGGTTTCCTTGTTTCTTGGAGCTTCCTTTTTTTTCTAGTACATTTCCCCAATCTGGAGATTCCTGTGCATCTTGGCATAATCTGTGCAGAACTGAAGAAGATCCTCCTCTGTCATAGAGCATTTAAATTACATTCAAACATCTGGATGGCACTTTACATTAACAGCCTCTCCTATACCAGATACAAGCTCTTCTTATTTAACATATATACTTTCTAATGATGGACTTTGGGCAGGTTGCAACTATTTGTATAGCAAAAAATTAAACGGAAACAGCTGAAACATAAAGCATTAGAGTAGGTCCTGCCCGCATTGTCAATGCTAGAATGCAAAACACTAGCCTCTAGGGCAGCTGAAATTACATTTAATGGTACTTCTTCAAGGATTTTCTAAGTACTCAAAAGGAGAGGAAACATTTATAAACCCCTCTGTGGACTTGGATCCATGATAGCATATTAAAAAGTGTAGTTAGGTGAATGTTTGGGTGACCTCATTATCAGTGAGATAATCTGTTGGGCATTTTCATTTTATGTTGTC
>JANHZU010006422.1:17945-31619 GCA_032468055.1 Acrochordus granulatus | reverse complement strand
TTACCAGTTCAATTTCAGAATTGAGAAAGCCTTTTGGATAAAAGGTGAAATGTCTTCTACTTGAAAAATCCAATCCATATGCCTGCTTTTAAACTTTTGTTGCGATGCAATTACCCTGGACGAGTGAGAGTCTTCACAGACTAAGTGATTGTTGCATGTTTATATAACTGCCAACTCAGACCTGGGATCCACTTGCATAACACCTCATCCGCCTCAAGACATACTTGGGGATGGGATAAAAATGATCTGACCTTTGGGCTTAATTCATTTCTTATCTCTAACATGTTAGATTTAAACAGGGGAGATCCAGATTTTCCTCTCTATATAGGCATAAAGTTAGCAAGTAACTGGTTATCAATTTGACCTCACAAGTCATGCAAAACATAGAAGGGCAACATTGCTCCCTGTGACAGTTTACAATTTCATTTGCAATTTGGGTTTCCAGTTTAGCACAACACTCTTCATTTTTGTAATCATAAGATTTTTTAAAAAAAGTGAAAATAATGTGTTTTAGGTCTCTTTGACCTCTATTCTGTTGCAAAAAAAGTATCTTTTATCTGCCTTTTATCATATCTCATCAGTTTTAAAAAATCTGAACAACTTCTACTTTCATCTAACCCAGATTAGATGGAATTTCAAAGATACTGCTCTTATATGTTTGTTTTTGATATGCCACCATTGTTATTATATTGAACAAGTATAGCTTTCCTCTGGAAAAATAAGAATAGGTCACAGAGGGACATTGTACCAAAGACAGATTCTCGGGATCATTGAATCATTTGACACCCTTAACATGAAAACGAGAATCGGATTGATGTAGACTCACATATTCTAAGCTAACTGGAAATACTGTTGTTTTTGAAGTGAAAGATATAAAAATAGTAATAGTGGCTGATCTGTCCCACCAGTTCAGTTGTGGTTGGTTTCAAATGATTATTAAACCCTTTAAATCCCACTTAAATGTTCACATTTCATTTACTATTTGAACTGGAGCTAGACTTTTTGAAATGTTCCCAAAATGGTTTGTGAACAGTTTCTCCACATTTGTTGGAGAATGTATTTTCTAACAAGCTTGAAGGGGTAAGACCAGTTTTGTAACTGAAAAAGTCCAATATGGAAAGAGTTCCCTATGGTAGCCTCCCTTGAATAGTAACACAGGAACCCTAAAACATTCTAAAGCAAATTGTTTAAATTCAACATAAATCACTGAAGAAACTGGCAGAAGAACTAGGACTCCTCTGAATCATGCAATTAATACTATGAAAATATAATGAACATGTTTAAAAATTATGAAGTTAGAAGTACATTAAGAAGTGATATTAGAACAAATTAAACTTCCCATATGTTGAAGTCACCTGCAAACATTCACCTCTTGAGAGGGTATCATAACTAGGAGAAAGTATTCTTAAAATAGGCCAAAATCTCTTTTTCCCAGAAAATCTCATGTGGTGCTTTTTGTATTATCTTTTTGGTGCTAGAGGAATGTCTCAATTATCCCAGGAATTTGAAATGCTTTAAACACTTTGTGCTGCTTAACATCAATATTAGTGCTCCTTATTTTCTTATGATGTTGTTTTATTGTTTTGTTATTTTACTAAAACATTCTGAACACCATGGTTGAAAGGCACAATGGAAACATTTAAATCAACAAACATGGAAATAAAATAAAGTGTTAGTGAAAGTAAAGCATCAATGAATCAAAGAAATAGAAAGATGTAATGAAATGCTAATGCAAATGTAGAAAAATAATGAACAATTAAGAAGTGAGATTAGCAATTAGGAAGTAAAATGTGCAATTAGAAGATCACACTAGCAATTAGCAGGCTCCAACTTAAATTTAGGCTTCAATCCTATATTAATTCAAAAAGCTTCCCCAGGGTGATGTAGATTTTCCCTTTTATCCACCCAGAGGGAAGTCCACAGGCATTCAGAGACATCACTTCTCAAAACCCTTCTATTTGTAAGCATGGCAACCTTACTTACCCTTGTAGAACCATCACTGGGGACATTGCATGGATCCATCTTTTCCCTTTCCTCAGAAAAAGGTATTCTAGCCTTTGAGCAGGTGTAATTATTTTCCATATAGCTATACCTCCTAACCTTATGTTGTGCCAACATGACTTTTGACTGGGAAGTAATTTTGTTGTGAGTTCACCTTTTTTTTTGCCTTCTTGGATTGTTTTGAAAGCCATAAATTGGAATTCTATAATGGATAAATTGATGAACTAGGGTCCAGGAGACGCAGGTTTAAGTCTACTCTTAACCATGGAAACTCACAGGTTGACTGTAGATCATTCACATTTTTTCAGTTCAGTCTATCTCAATGAATTATCACTTCAGGGATAAAACAGAAGGAGATTCCTGTGTTAAGCCACATTGAATCTGGAAAAAAGCAGGATATAAATCTAAACAATATTTAGTCTTTATATAGTGACTGGTGAAATGGTTGCTCAGTGAAAATGTCATTAAAATAACCATGTTTGTGAGAGAGAGAGACAGAGAAACTGCAAAAATTACTATTTGCTGCCATCTAATTCAGATAAACTTCTCTCATAGTGTTCTGTGCCTGACACATTTTGACACAGTGCTAACTGCAAGTTAACAAGCTTAGTTCTATGACCTTAATTAGTTGAGTAGAACCCTCAAGCTGGCTTGCAATTGCTTCCTGAAAGTGACCAGATAATCAGTTTTACAATGAAGGCTTTTGTTGTCATTAATGCATGTATATGTTGGAAAATGAAATTGTATTACCAGTAATTACTATCATATTTGTGAACAGTCACTATCCAAGGCACTTCCTAAATGAGGACTATTTATAAAAGAAAACCTTTTCAAAGTATCTGAGTATAATTTTATTTCGTGCAATGGTGCTTCTTTTGAATGTTATACATAGGCGTGTAGCAAAAGAAATGAAAGATTTATTTAAATCTCTTTCTGAACTGATGAGGAGAAATATGTTATCCAAGAAGGTATGCTGGAAAAGTTGCACACACAACACACACACACCAAAGAGTTGAGCACTGGGAATGTAAGTTTTTTCTCCTGAGCTTCTGGATCTGTGCTTGGATCCATCATCAGAGGACAGGAATGTGTGAGCCTTGTTACAAGCATAAGTCATTGTATACATCCTTCAAGGAAGTTTCCGCACCCCTTCATGATATGTTAAATGCTAGTGATAATCTGTTTATTCAGTTGTTAACAATACTGACTGGTGGTAGTAAAGTCCTATTGTGAGTCCTTTAATGCTGAAGTCTAATTCCTATGCCCCCACCCATGCTTGATTGTGATTCTGTCACCCCAGTCTGAATAGCTTTTTGCCTCAAGACATGCAGGGTTTGATATGCTGGGTATCTGTTATCTGGGTATCTCCACATATCTGTAAATAGATTGTGGTCTTGTCTCCCATGCCTCAATCATTCCTTGTTCCATCTTGTTGTCCACTAGGCCAAGAATTGTTGTGTCTGCAAAGTTAAACTTGTTCAAGGTAATGCATGGCCACATCCAAAGTCTTGTCTTTGGATGGCTGTTTTATATTCCTGTATCCTTGAGCCCAGTTTCCATCTTATTTGGCTGATATAGTCATGATGGCAACTGGCACATGGGATATGATAGACAACTCCCAATATTTTGAGCGGGTTCAGCTCGTCTTTGCATCTCATGATTAACACTAGAAGCACAATATCTATGGGACCAGTTTTAAAAAAATGGCAATCCATGATATTTTAAACTGCTATTTGAGACATCAAGGCAAGCAAGACAATCACAAAGAAAAGACAAAAATTAAGTTCTGGCATACACTACTATATCAGAGGTATATCAGAAGCCACTGAACACATTGCTCGTGAGTTACAGGTAGGCATCTCCCACTGACCCATGAGTACAATACAGGGACAGATCATGAGATGCAAAAACCACAATTAAAAAAAAGTTAAAAAGACCAATAGTTGCAAGAAGAATAGCAGGCAATAACATCTGTGAGGAGAGGAGTCAAATCAGCAAGATGGCAGAGTTTAGAAATGTAAGCACTATGACTTTTGTCCATGCTTCTTTTAATGTATTATGTTTGATACAATACCTAGGAACCCGTAAAATAGCCCTGCTTAAATCACATTTTGAAAGGCTTTGTTTTGGAATATATTGTGGGTATCATTCAATTATAATTTTATCTGTTCATCCAAAATTTGCTCTATAAATGAAAAGAGCTGTTTATCTTTTTCCCATCCAAAACTTATGCAAAAATGTCAGAAGCTATAAAAGATGTACAACTGCAGCAACCTTTTTCAACTCCAATCTTTTCCATGGCCATGGTTATATTCATTCTTGAGAGGCATCAGCCAAGCTGAATTATGTAGCCTAAAAGCTAAACATGAGCCATTAACTTGCCTTCCTAGGCATGGCAGCTGCTTTCAGCCAGGCTTGTTCATAGCTTTAGGCTTTCAATTTTATTGACTTGCTTCATTGGAATCAAGTAGGAATTATGACCAATAAAAACCTGTGAGTTCTAGTCTGGCCTTAGGCATGAAACCATCCTGGTGACTTTAGGCCAGTTCCTCTCTCTGAGCCCAACTCACCTCACAGGCTTATTGTTGTGGAGAAAATAGGAGGAAGAAAGGGTAATAGATATTTTGGTCATTTTGAGTTAGTTAAAAATATAATAAAGGAGGAAGAAAAATTATAAAAAAATATTCAAAGGGCAATTTCAACAGGTGCGAGTATCCATACATATCATTTCTATGTAATAAATTAACAATCTGATTTAGTTTATAAATCCATCTCTGTTTTTAGCTTCAATCTGATCTCATTTCCCACTTATTTCCTACTGAATTCAAAGTGATTGATTTTTTTTTAAAAAATAAATATAGTTTTTGGCTATGACATTGGGGAAATCATTTCTTATTATTTTCCTTGGAAATTCTTGGGTCCATCAGACAGTTAGTAGCCTCTTCTGGTTATGAATTTTTTCCCTACCTCACCCAATCCCACCTTGCCCATATATTTAGATAAAATAATCCATTAGTAGAATGCACCATAGGATTTTTATGTCCAATTTCATAACATTTTATCCATTTTATTTTGCAAGCTAATTAAAAGTGCAGATACTGTTCAACAGCATTAAAGGATCAATACAATAACAAGATTGATAAGGATAGCATTTAAAAAAAATTGAAAAGTGACCTGGAAATTATATATAAGCAAAATAACTCCACAAAATTTTAACATACTGCTCAAAATGTTTTTATCACATTGTTACAAAATAAATAAATTTAAAAAACCCTATCTTAATTAAAATGTTGATCATGAAAACATATCAGTGATACATTGCTGCAAATCAAGTGTACCTTTTTTTTCTTGTCTGGCTCCACCAAGACTTAACAATAATTCACAAGTCTCCTAATAATTAGCCTTCTTGACTAAGCCATAGATTCACAGACACAGCCAAGATAGATAAGAATTACTACTGCAGACAAGGATTATACTATAAAAAAAGAGAAATGATTTCCCACTGCTAGTGAGAGTGTGTGAAATTTTTAATAAGAATTGTTTCTTCTTTCTACCTATTCTGTAATAAATGGATTTTTGGCCCTGAAATCGAATGACTGTGTATGCTCATATAACTGCCAACCTGATAGTTGAAAATTGAAAGTATGTACAACAGACATAGGTCAGAGTCCATATTAGGGATTATCTCATGGAAATAAGGACAGCAAAATGTCAATACTGTATTTCTCTTCTGTAATGCAATTCACTCTGATCATTGTCCAGAGCTTTGTTAAGGATGACGTGGTCTCTATTTGGAAGGGAGGGGGCCTTGGAACATCTATTGGACTATTATAGGATTATTCAGGTTGTCTGGCAAACAAAATTATTAGACCCATTCAGACATGGAGTCTGACTGGACCTTCTCAATAAACCTCCACAGACAGGGAAGGTTAGAGACTAGAACGTAATTATTAAGAACTGAGAATCTGCAAAAAAAAAAATTAAAACAACTCAGAAATGAAATAATCCAAATCATAATGTTGTGAGTGGTCCACTTTATCCAAAATACAAGTCTAGAAGTTTTACCTTGGTTGGTGTTTTACATGGTTGGTGGAGCCAGACTGTTTTACCTTGCCCTTTACCATGAAGTCTTCTGGATTGGAGCTGACTGCAATGAAGAGCAATGGGGGATAGTGTTAAGTCTATTTTACATCTATGGACTCCCTTCTTTCTCCTTTTTTAAATTTTTAATTGGTTTTGATAAAAGCTTCACAATGAAGTTGAAAGCTTAACCTGACCATCAAAAATTAAAGTCCATTTTGCAAGATTTACAAGTCTCCAGGTTTGTTTTATTACCTGGATGACTGAAGTTTCTTTCTGCATAGGTTATTTTTAAACTATGATTATCCCATAATGGGTCAAAATTACATCAGCAAACTAATATTTTTTTCTGTCCTGCATTGTATTAAATACAAACTTAATCCCTCCAGAAACGTGAATTCTAACAGTTGTGAGATTGTGATAGGTCTAGATAATATTTTTTAAAATTAGCCCAAAAAGGGGTTAAATTTTATTTCCAATGCTAACCAAAGCTAGTGAGACCCACTCTGATGTAATGGTTAAGGCATCAGGTTAGAAACTAGGAGACTGTAAGTTATTGTCCCACCTTAGGCACAGAGTCATCTGGGTGACCTTGGACCAGTCGCTCTCACTCAGGAAGGAGGTAGTGCAAACACTTCCAAAAAACTTTGCCAAGACAACTATGGGGACTTGTCTAGGATGTTGTCAGGAGCTCAAAGGCATCTAAATAAATAAAAATAAAGGCAAGGATAATAAGCACAATAATAAGTAATAAGTGTGAGAAGTTAAATCCACTTTTCTTAACAGTTACTTTGATGTACCAAATGAGTAGCAGGATGTCTTTGCCTAAGAATTTTATTCAATGTTTCATTTCATCCAGACTGAAGAGCTGTTTAACAGTTAAAGCAGGACCAGTAAATGCCTAGTAACTCGACAGGACAAAGAGAAATGCTTCTTAGATCAATCTTCTATTTATAGGGAGCTGAAAGTGGGGAGTCGAAAGAGAGCCATAGCATATCTAGGAGTGATGTTCTCATTCTGTATGAAACTTGACTTGACCTGCTCTTCTGTTCTATTACTTTGGATTTAATTAATTTATTAACGTGTGCATTCAATTATTGTAAAATTGTTGTAAGTTCAAGACTTTGTGAAATTCTTCACCTTGCAGGATTCACTCTATTTTACTAAGACATTTCTGAACAAATGTCTGGCAACCACATCATCATGGTTATCAGGGATATTTAGATGAGGATGAGATGGTTAGATAGTATTGTCAGTGTGATGGCCATGGGTTTGGTTAGACTCTGGAAGGCAGTGCAGGACAGGGAGGCCTGGTATGCTGCAGTCCATGGGGTTGCGAAGAATTGGACATGACTGCGCAACAGAACAACAACACAATTTCATTATTTGCTAATTAAATATATAGTTTATCATTCATGCAGCAACATTCTAAGCATATCTATTGGTATATGTAGATCCATCTACTTGGTTTGGGTTGATTTTATCAAAGGAAATATTATTGTTGCATATTGTAAAGTCTTACAATCTGCCATAAACTCAGTTTTCTCACATTTGATTTCTCAAACCACATATCTTATGGAAGATTATTAGTGTGATATTGACAGTATGCTGATAAAACAGAGAGCAAACAAATCACATTTGAAAAAAAACTCAATTGACTGTAAACATTAGTTTCTCCATAATTCATGGATGATTTGATTCAAACTATGTAGTCTTCTAACGAGCCTCTTCTAAATTCAGAAATTGTAATTTTTCTAAGCATTTTCCTTTGAGAAAGCAAAAAAACATCAATGATAATATTTTTAAAATATCCTATTTCAATGGTAGTACACAGAGCATGTGGGAATAAGTTAATAGCTTACATATTAATTTTCTCATCTATTTGATGGGCAGAAAATTGCTTAATATAAATGCAGTTAAATGTGTCACTTTGCATCTACAAAGTTTATACGTGAAATTCATTATGGTCCCAACAAACTATTCTGTAATAATTTAGCCAGCTTTTGCAGCTGGATGTTTGTGCCTCTATGTGTGTGTGTATGTGTGAAACTAGAAGTTAGATCCAAACTTTCAAAATAATCATACTTTCCAAGATAAATTATGGTAGGGATTATCCTGATTGTATATTCAAGTCTGAGGAAAGATTTGACTCGATCTCTATAAATAAAACATTTATACTTTAAGAAAAGAGGTGGTTCCCTGCTGTCTAAAATGCAAAATTAAATTAGAATTTAATCACTTGTTTATAAAAGAAAGATAAATGGGACGTTAACATGCTAATGAACTTTAGGTTATGTCAACCCTCCCAGGTAAACCAGATAAGAAGCACAACTAGATAATTCTACTTTAATTGTTCTTAATTCTACTTTATTGTTAAGACTACATTAACAATAGAATCTTATAAGACTGAAAGTAAACATCTCCCCAGTTTTAACTGCTTGATCAGTTAGGGTGCATCTTCCCTAAACTGAATTCTCTGACTGCGGATTCTACCCTCTCTTGTCTGATTAATTCCTCCCCTCATCCCCAAGGTCATTCCTAAATACCATTACAGCGTATATATAGGGTCCTATGTCAGGGATGTACCACACTCTGCAATGGCTCAAGGCCAGTATCCATTTCCATAGCCTCTGCAAATCTTAAGGCATTAGTTTTGCACCTCATCTGTGCATTCCATAATCTCCCCCCAAATGCAAATAAGTAAAGAGAGCGCGGGAGCGGCCTGATGATTGAAAAAGGATGCGGCATTAGGTTGCCCTTTTTGCATCTTCACACTACCTGCTCCTGTGCCTACAGTTCTAACCTGGCTCTTCCCATCATACTGGGTATAATTACATGGAATGGAGGAGGCTGCTCGGTCCTTTGGCGGCTGCCTAAAATTGAAATTGATTTTTCCAAGCATAATGCTTGCAGTATCTTTGGCAACATCTATTAAGAGAAAGGGACGGAGAACAATAATTCCAATAAATGAACTGCTCTCATTTAGAACTAATTTATCCCTATATGCACTAGAACAGAGGGTTGGGTTTGTTTGGTTTTTTTTGTTTCTTTCAAACAGCCTTCATGAAATCCAGTGAGGAGACAGGGAAGAAATCTCTAGCTTGAATCTTTATCTGTCTAGGATCCTGTTCTTAAAATGTTGTCATGAAATTCTAAAGCCCAGTCTGAGACTGTGAGTTACAGACAGTTGTAGAAAGCTTTGGATATACCCCAGAAGATGAATAATGTATAAAATTTCTTATACATTATACTTTTATTAAAGTTATTTTATATTAATTTTAGTAATATTATTAAATGTATTAATATTAATATTAAAGTTATTATTGTTATAGTATATACTGTTATATATGCTATTATAAATAGATAGTTACAAATTATATATATATATATAATTATAATGTGAGCAGAAACAAATCATATTAAGTCATGTTAAATATGTTTAATTCTAATTAAATGTAAATCCAACTGAATCAATCCAAATTTAGCTTTTCTATTAGTGTCATCTACTGATTTTTGGAATACTTCTTTGACAGCACTGTTTTCATCTCACCATGCTTTTCAAATCCCAAGTATTACTATTTATTTTTGTTTATATGTTGCTTCAGTATAATGCAACTCAGAACCACTGACCCAAAGCTGTATACCTCTAATGTAAAGCAGTTCTGACTGAATGTTAGCATAAATGCTTAATCTGGCAAGGCCAGAAGCACACAGTCTGAAATCAGACTTGTCAACTATCATAACAAGGGACAGGTAGAAATTCTTCTTACTGCAATAGACTTCGAGCCCATTGAAATAACAGCTGGGAGAAAGAGGAACAGTTAAGCCTTTCATTATAAACAGAGGGAATGTTAGCTGGCTAGCTAGCTGAAGGAAATAAAACATTAATTAAAATGAAAAATCATTTCCAGTGGGTTTTAAACCAGCAACCCTTTGTAGGTAAACTGGAGCATTGTGCTATTTTAGCTGAAGTGATAAAGGAAAGGTATCAATTTTGTCAGAGTGCCAAAATAGCTAACACCCTATTTAACCACTGCATGAACTTTTAGTATAAAAATTAGTAAGATGCACAGCATGACACAGTATCTGGGAAAGAGCACTGAGTTTATGCCAGGTACAAAGACACTGAACCGTTCACAGGAAAGGCATTTCACTGATAAGGTAGTTTCTCATATATCTTGTTCTGTGTGTTACAAAAACTTTACAAATCAGCTTCTTGGCATGGATGTGCCATGGCAGAACACAGCATGCATACCTGTTGTTAGTCATAGGGACCATTATGTCTTTACTTCTATAAGGATTTATTTTTAATCAAGCTTGTGATGACCACACTAACTTTCAGCTCCTCTTTCTTGGAAATATCTCCTGGATATTGCCCCCTGAAGGGCATTTACATTTGGGCATTAAACAAATATTGCTTGTTATGGCAACTTGATGCTTTACATTTGTATATCAATTTAAATTAACCATGGGAGTATGCACACAAACACATGTTGTTTTCCTATAAGAGAAAAGTGAAAGGTGGGAGAGTCCAGCAACAGAAACATTGTCCAATGGGAGGATGTGATAACCTGCAATCTACATCTCAGTCTGAACATGTTTTTCTTTGGACAATTCATACTTAAGCTCCCTCAAACATCGAACAAGATCCACATAAATAGTTAGTCCAGGTAACCTTCAAAATCAGATACTGGTCAGAAATGTGTCTATTGCATGCAAATATATACAACTTGTATAAACAATAAAGATCTTTCCACATTTAAAGCTTACTATTTATAAATGGTTCTCTACTTTCTCACTGCCTCTTATATGAGATTTAAAATAGAAACCTGAAGCAATTTCAGTTCTTATTTAATGGATTTTAAAATTGGTCCTTAAAAATAAATCCTTAAATGGTGAAGAACTGAAAGAAATGTCGCATTGTAAAGCATATGAGGCAAATCATGTTTTTTTGTTCATCTTTGTAGATTCATATGAATGAAGTCCCTCTTTGGTCTATTTCCATTACCTCAGTTTCATCCATGATTACCTAATTGTTGACCTTCCATGATCTTCAGCTTCCTATTTTTTTACTCAGTGATACTAATTAGAGATTTTTTGAAATACCAGGATGTGTTATGGAACTACATATATTTATTGGTCTGAAATATGATGTTTTATCAATATTTTATCATTATTTTATCAATAGCATATTTTCTGACCGATTTCTATTAAATTATGAATATAATTGATATAAGAGAGCCAGTACGACCAAGGGGTCAAGACACCAGGTGAGAAACCAGGATGCTGGGAATCCTAGTCCAGCTTTAGGTATGAAAAATGGCAGGATAACTTTGCATCAGTCACTGTCTCTCAGCTCACAATATCAGACTTGACTGACAAGCTGATTAGTCAATTCCTGTCAACACTTGGTTGATCCAGAAAAAAGAAAAGTAGATCCTGCACTTGAAGGAAAATGCTAGCAAGAAAGAAAAAAAATCATCATTTCAATTAACTTTGCTTTCAGGCATGAAAAGGCTAACTTAAGCCCAATCTAAGCTTCAAGTTAAATCTTATTCATTAATCTATTTCATCAATAGATTTAAAACACTGGTATATTTATCTGTAATCTGGCAAAATAGACCACTGAAATGAGCAAAGAGTGCCTGACAGAACATGAGATAGGCTCTTTGTGCCTGATTCATGAATTTCCTTTCGGAAGCGAGTTTTTCATAGCTGTGCTTAAGTTGGTGGAAGTACTTTTAATTACACTTAAAGAAAATCATAGCTTATCTGGCATTTCACAAAAGATACAAGTGGATGACAAGTGAACCCGAATATATTTGATTGGTAAAGTTGAGCATAGGTCTGCTGTCATCTTTTCTCTATTTCTTTTCATCAGAGCATCTTTTACTGTCTAGAAAAAAATAACTAAGTAAAGCAAGCCACAAATTTCTCTTCAATAGATAATTTATAAATTTCTATGAAAAACTAAGTGAATTGCAGCTTCTGAAAGAGATGAAGTGAATCAGCCATTAAGTGATTCACTGAACTGTCTCATCAAACTACTGTTTACAGGTTTAGGGAATGATTTCTTCCAGCATATCCTTTCTCCTGGATAAATTTTATATTAACCTAACAAGAAAAAAAACCTCTCTGCCTATCAGGGGTGACAGGCAATCACGAGGAATCAAAAGCAAGGAGATGTTTATGGGATTGTTCTGTTGGTGACATCTTTAGTCTCGACAATTGTTAGACTGTGGGGAACTTATTTATATCTTAAGAACTATGGAGCAGCTTCAAAGCAAACATATTAAGTTCAGACCATATTAAAGATATTTGTTCTTTTGAATGCTAAAATGTTCCTTTAATTACAATTTGAAGGAAATTGAATTCTGCCTGTTCCAATGAAAAGCTATCAAAATGAGGTTTAGAGACCAGCTTGAGTGGTAGAGTTGAAGAAATCAGAAATGAATGATTTTCACATATCTGTAGTTCACCATAAAAATATATATATAAATCCCATAGCTGCAATATAGAAAACTATTTTAGATTAGGGATATGTCAGAACTCCATTTAGAACATTTTTAAAAGTTCTGACCTGATATTCATTTCATGTATACATAAGAGATAAGAATGCATATTTTTGCTTTTTCCTCAATTTTGTGATACAGTTCTCAGTGTGGAAAAGTAGTTTAAAATACACATTTTAAGATAAAAATATATGTAGCATCCATATTATATAGCTATAATACACAAAAGGAAGGTATATTTTGTAGGGAACAATGAGCATGCAGATGGCCATACTTTGTTTTAAATGTCAGATTGGTGAAGAAATGAACCTAATGAAGCAAAGAATGAACATATCTAATGTTCATATGACAGGTTCCTAGATTTTTTATTTGATATACATCTTACATATTCCACATTAGCTTCCATATGAATAATCATATAATGTTTTCTAGATTTTTTACTAAAAAAATATTGAGCCTTATTGATCTGTTTGCACTGTAATAAAAAAATAATCTACAACATAGATTTTGTCCTGTAAAAGTTTCATCTGGTGGGACCCAGGAGATGGACCTTTTCTTTTTCCACCCGCTCTGTGGAATATTGTGTCCCCCTTCCAGATGAGATTGGCCTTATCCTTGACATCCTTCTGAAGGTCCCTTAAAAGTTGGCTGTATCAGCAGATCTGGAGATCTCAAGGCAATAGTGAGTTGATGAGATGGATGCATTGTTCTTAACATCAATTCTCTCCAATATTTTGTTAATTATGATGTTGCTGATGGTTTTTTAATTGTAATTTTTAACATTTGGATTTTATGATTGTTTTTATTGTAAATAAAATTGTAAATAAGGAGACCTAGAGTCTCTTTATGTGAGATTAATATCTATATAAATATGGGAGATATAAATAAATTTTATACATTCTTCAGTTGTCATTTACATTTCTAAATACTGAGATACTAGCTGCCAACATGCAGGATTCATTTCATTTCCAAACACATGTCTGCCTGCCTGCTTGCCTGCCTGCCTATCTATCTATATCTATCTATCTATCTATCTATCTATCTATCTATCTATCTATCTATCTATCTATCTATCTATCTA
>JANHZU010006421.1:52064-62336 GCA_032468055.1 Acrochordus granulatus | reverse complement strand
GTATACAAATTCTGTTGTTTTTGGGGAAAAGAAATTACCTTGCTTCCTTATCCATCATACGACCTCCAACAACTTAAAATTTGAAGCCCAAATCTCAGCTTAAAAAGACAATATACCATGTCTACTCTAGAGTTGTGCATAAAGATCACCTGAGTTTAAAACAACAGGCATAAACTCTGATGAAGTGGAAACTTATTTTTCTCCAATATCAATGTTTATATCACCTATATTTCTAGTTCACAGAACAAGCTTCCAGATGCATTCTCAGGTCCATCCATTGTCTTGAAGTGAAACTGTTATAGTCATCTCCTCCAAAGAGACATGCCAGAGAATATAGACACTTGGAGGCAAACAGAAGATCTGTTGGACTGGATTTACTTGCAATAAAAACAAGACTTGCAACAACAACAGAGCACAGATCAATGACTTCCACAGAGACCTACAGATTGATTCTGCTCTGTGACTGAGGGACATTTGTTTTACAGGGAGAGATATAACAACTTGCCATAACAATACAACTGCTTGAGAGAGGAGAGTTCAAAATCTTGCATCTTTTGGTCTGAAAATTTTGGTGGCCAAAGGTGAGAATAGGTATCCGAGATTATATGTTCTGCTATATCTGTCTCTGGGCTAAAACTGTCACTGTAAAGCTTGCACTAATGCCGTCCCACTCCATGCCTGGATTTTAGAATATAATTTCACAAGTCTTTCAAAGGTTACACAACCATTTTGATGATATTGGTTTTATTTACTAATATGATTTATTTTATTCTTTACAAGGGACTACAATTGGTTCAAAAGACTGTACATCTCTTATTGGACTACATTTTTGGTACATATCACATATCAGAGTAATCTCATATTAGAGTTCTCAGTTTATATCCAGGTTTTACATTTACGGAATAATGGAAAGATAGAGAAGGTAAATGCATTATTTGAAGAATTTGTCTTTTATCAATAGAAAAATTAGGCAGATTTATTGCCTCTTGCAGATTTGTCTACATCAGCTCTCTGTTCTTCTACCATGTCACCATTTCAAACAGTCTGAATCTACCACTCCTACATTTTCTTCTCCTGAGCTCCTATCTCCATTGTTCTCCAAGCCTTTGACTTTTTCCAGGATAGTCAAGCTGCACAGCCCTTTTTCAGCACAAAATTAGATTTGATTAATGTGATGTACAGATGTGCAAGACAGCACTAAAATTGTAGTGCTAGATTTATTGTGGTTTTCTATAAAGTTTTTTTCATCCCATCTATCAAAAAAGCTGGACACAAAGTTTATAGGCGCATTTGCTGTTACACAACAGATTAGACCAGGCACTTTCACTGTTCCAGTGAAAATTCATCTGGTACTTCACTGGTACTTTTTGCTCAGGACAAATAATCTTTCTGCACATGTTCTTCTCTCTTCCATCTCTAGTTATGGTGGATGGGGAGAAAAAAAATATGAGGTAGAATGGATTCTAGATGCAGGAGGAGCTGTTTAGAATTCAGTGGAAAAGCTAGTCAGAAAGGATACAAAGATGACCATGCAACACAACATACCCAATTCCATCTGAAATTACCACAGAAACCCATTTTTTGTGAATTGCCTGTAGAATCACCATGTTTTGATATCTCTAATGAAAAAGATTCTTTCATTCCAATTATCTTGGATTTTTTCTACAGCTGCATTTTAAAAATGGCTTTAACAAGTCAAAAACACTGAATTAAACAGAGATATGGTGAAGAACATGAACAGATGTTAATATATTTGGCCTCTAAAATAAAGAACAGACAATTTTTAAAATATCATCTGAACAGGGTTGATAAAATTATGAACTAAAACTTTCTGCATTGCACTTTAAATGTGACACATTTCTCAACTAAATAGGAATTACTGATATATATGCTGCAATGCTATTGTGCTTCACCAGAATAACAGGATTATTTATTTTTCCCTTCACCAAATACAGTTAAAAGTGCCAGTTATTAAATATGTTCATTCTATCACAAAGCCTAATGATAAAAAACAGCTGAGCTGCAATGGGAGACCAATCTGTGGCAAGTTATCAAGTTGGTTTCAGTGAAATAGCTGAGGAACCAGAGCCAAGGAATACTGCTGCTGCATTGTGTTTGCATTTTTGTGATGGGATTTTCATAACTCAACATGACATTATATTGGCTAAAACATGAATCTAATCTTTAATCCAACAAGATGCAAAATGTTCACTGTGTTGTGTCACCAAGACATTGTTTGCCAGCCTTCTATATCTTGCCTTCCCAAATACAATCTGTTGCATGTTTATCCATTTAATACTAACTGCAGGTTTCCCAGGTTCTATAAAGCTGCAAAGATGTCCTATCTTGGAAGCATAGAGCTTTTTTTTTGCTATTGAGATATTTAGAAACAGATTTACCACAATACTTGAATACAAAAAGCTTCTTTCCATTATTGCATTCACTTTTAATTATTTTTTGTCCTCTTTCCATTTCATTCTTGTTTCCTATTATTTAATCAGCTGTACTTTGAAGTACAATTAAAAGAAGAGGTATCATAGCTCTTCAATGATAATTCGTGTAATTCTGATTTGAATATACTTGGCAAGCAACACAACCAACAAAACTGCTCTTTTGTTTAAATATTCAGCATTATTGCAAGCCTTGACTGATCATGACACGAAAGTATTTTGGGGTTTGCAAGTCTGTCTTCAACAGCAGGCTTCAATAGAGGACAGTTTCCTTATACTTGCCTATGGAAGCCCTTCAAACTGGGATAGAATGAAATGAATATCTGCCCAAAAGCTTCTCTTACAGAATTATTTTACTCTGCCACAAAATAGCAGGATAATGTGCTGCACCCCATTGCAATCTGGGGTGTTCAAAATTGTGTCCAGCACAATATATCTTCAAGGTAGAATTATATAACCATTACCTTCCTGATTTGTAGACCCTAATCATATTGGTTAGTATATAATGCAAAGAGAGGACTCATTAGAAAAGATGGTGATACTGGGAAACATTGAAGGCAAAAGGAGAAGGGGGCAGCAGAGGATGAGATGGTTAAATGGCATAGTCAGTGTGATGGGTGTGGGTTTGGGTGGGCTCCAGGAGGCAGTGAAGAACAGGGAGGCCTGGCATGCTGCTATCCATGGGGTCACAAAGAGTTGGACACAACTGTGCAACTGAACAACAACAAAGCATATTGATTAATGATGCACATTTCAAAATTATATTATGGATACTTTTATATTTTAATGTTATACTTTGATGGTTGTTCTGTGGTAAAATATTACAGTATTTCATTTGAGCATTTTACATTGATGTGTTGAATCAATGTACAGGACTTTTTTAAAGGATAACCCTTGAAAATAAACACAAAATTCCAATTATATAGCAGCAAGGATGCAAACTGGCATCCATTTCAGGGACAAAATGATATCTTTGTTTAAGGTTATAGACTGCTTGTCAAAGCATACTTGACAAGTATTGGCATTAACTGTTAAAATTCTAACAACTTCGGGATGATTTCTTGTAGGACTATTTATCTCATCATTAATATTTCCTGATATTTAATTCTGGATAAGAGGCTTTTCTGAAGTTCTTCCTGATTGCAGAGACTATAGCCATACTACATATTTTAGCTGTTCCTGTCTTCTACTCAAATTCTCAAATATGTTGTTTCCAGAATTAGATTCTTTGATAACAGTTTGCAAGGTATTCAATTCTATTTATCTGTCCATCCGTCTATCCGTCCATCCGTCCATCCGTCCATCCATCCATCCATCCATCCATCCACAGATACAAATAAACTAAAGATAAAGAAGGCACAACAATCAACTTAAAAACGTTTTTTTCTGATCATCCTGCTGCACTTCAATATCTTTAGAGATTCTTTTAATTACACTGGTGAAATAGTACAGTGGCTACAGTCTTTGTCTAAATTATTATTCAAAACACAGAATCATTTTTTAAATATTTTTCTTTCTTTAAACTAGACAGTTTTCCCCTGGATTGTTTGTTGTTTTTAAGTATATCTAAGAGTACATTTTCATTTTCTCCAGTTTCTTTCTGCCTATGATTGCTGGTCTGTTCTGAAAATGGCTCAACAGGACAATGTATTTAAATCTAGTGTTAGAAAGGTTCTCTTTCATTTCTCTCAAGACTGAGACTCCACTTTTTCTGCCTTTAGAAAAGTCATTAAGATGAGTGTCTTCCAGCAGCTCTTCACTTCTAAATCATAATTTTCTTAATGCTATTTTATATCTGGGTTTTATATACTTGCATTTTGTATTTTATGGTCAGGGTGTGACCATAAATAAATAAGTGTGCCATTTATAGTCAGTTTGGATTCCATAACCAATGTAAAGCTATATTATACAGAAAAAATTCAGTGAAAAAGACCCTTTTGTTATAGTCTACAATCATCAGCAAAAAAAATGCTTTAGCGCAGCCATAAACAACCAAGTCATTAATCCTATTCAGCTAGGCAAAGAGAGTTCTGGGTTCAATTTCTATAATGTATTCCAAACACACAGTCCATTCTCTACTAAAATTGCATGGAATGGTATAGTGCAGTTTTTTGTTTTATAATTGTGAAATTTTATCTGTAAGAACAAAAATACACAGCAAAATACAAAACAGTTCTGGAACAGGAACATTTTTGGGTGGAACAGATATGATTTTGTTTCAAACTGTTTGAAACTCTGTAATAATATAGAGCTATGTCATAAAGTAAAATTAAAAAATCATGAGCCACCACAACATCTGCTATCAAACAATATTCCAGTAACTATATGTTTAGTATATCTTTCCATCAAAACACCATCTGGTGTAATCTATAAAAACAAATATGTAGTCAATATGGTGGTATTTTTTGAAGAATCAGCAAATTTATTTTAGAAAGAATTATAGAAGTTATAGATTCATATTTTGAAAATCTATTGATTATGTCATTTTGCCTGTTGTTTTGCTCAATATGAAACAAAGCTCAATATTCTGGAGTGTTATATAATGAAAATCCTATCTGCATTACGGTTCTAGCTGTAGTCAGAGATGTAAAAACCTCTTGAGGCCTTCATTCTAAATTTCCAAAGTTCCGTCAAAGCAGTTGGCTATTTACTGATTTATAAGCATTGCATCTAAATCTGGATGATTTTTTTAAGAAAATGTGCTGGCCTTTACTTTTTAGACTTCATCTTAAGTAGACTATTTTTGATTCTGTCTCCAATTTTAATTTTGTTAATGTAGTATTCTTCTGTGTGTGCACATGTGTGTGGGTAAGTGTGTATGCATTTGCCACTTTAAGTAGGAAAAAACAAGTACTGCATTATATTAGATTATATACTTGTATGTATTACAATTACATATATCTATATTTCCTGCTTAAACATACTCCTGTTGGTTTACATAAAATATAATTCCTATGCTGACACTGACATGAAGAGACTGACTTTATTTTAAAAAAAAACATATGGCCACCTAGCTTATAAATGATAATCCTAGCAGCTCAGTATGACATTAAATAAAAACAATAAATATAACCACGTGAATCCCACAACAACATATCACTCAAGTGAGTGCCACAACACTAATACTCCATTTACATTTGCTGGACTCAGTTTTATCCTATCTTGCTGCCTAGGCCTTCACCATCCTCTATAAATCTAATACAATGGGTATATCAAATCTCAGGAGGAAGATTGTTACAAAAGGTTAGGGAAGCCATGGGAAAAGGTTTGTTTCCCAGATCATACCAGATGGCAAAATTTAAAAGAAGGGACCTAGAGCACACCCACTTTATTTAATCTCATTAGAAGGGCAGATGGAGACACAATCTTGCAAATAACTCTTGCAACTCATGCAGCAAAATAATGTGCAAAATGTCAAACATCCAGCACTGCATGTGCTCTGCATACTACACCAATTCTAATTCCAAGTGTTCTTCAAGGGCAGCCTCATGTAAACTACATTGTAGTAAGCTAACCAAGAAGAGACAATAGCATGAATGATAATGGTTTCCCAGTTTAGGAAAAGGCATAATTGGTATGGAAGTCAAACCTTCAAATACCCCCTTAACCACAGCTGTTGACTGCTCCTTGAGCAGGAGATATCTGTTGCAACTCTACTTGGGGGACCACTACCTCATTGATGGGGTGCCATTAAACAAATGCAGTATAAATCACCAGACCCCAGAAAGACAATGTCCAAAAACTTGCACAGTTGAATCTTCACTCAGGAGCAGCTTACTGAAAGACTCTACATTCAATAAGCTTTGGAAAGAGAAGAGAGCTAGCTTTAGAAGAAATACTGCTAGATTACCAACTTGGGTAGGGAAAAGTCATGTAACTCCTAACCTTCAGTAATTCTTCCTGTATAGTCACTAAATGGAGGAGAAAAAGAAAAATCAGTAAGTGCATTGTAATGTTGAAATATTTAGTTTTTCCTCAATACTTGCTGCATTGTCTGATGCACACATTTCAGCATTTTAATGTGTTATGTTTAGCTCATATACCTATGTTTACATCTTATTAGTTTACTTTGTGATGAAAACAAATGTTTGCAACAGGCAAATATTAAATCCCCCAAAATAGATATATTAAATTATAATTGTTTTAGGGAACTTCAATGTAGTTAAGTTTTCATTAAACTGCAATATATCATAATATCTTCTAAAGGTGATACAGATGAATAGTGATAAATCTTTTGAGTCCCATATTTATTTCATTATTTTTTCTGCTGATCCTCTCCAACCTTAATATAGTGCTATCCAGTTGCTTTAAGGATAAGGAAATATTGGGGATGAAGGTATATAAAGATGAATTATTTAACAAAAATAGCTGTTTGCATTAAGCAAAATTGCATACATTAAAACAATTAATGATTTAAAATGTATATATTTAGAGAATCTACATAAAAAAATTGCATGAAATTTTGTATAGTTTTCTTTCAAAACTATAAATGGACAAGAAGAAATAAAATGAAAAGAAAATTAAATAAATTTAATTGCAAACATCTTGACAATACTGCAGAATTTCAAATACTTACTGAAAGCATCCTCTTGAACACTCTTATGCTAATTCATAGCTTGCCTGAAATGTAAAAGATTAAGAACTTTGATTTTGCTTTAAACTAGAAAATATATTACCAAGTGATATCAATATTTTTAAGCCACATAAAGAAATAAGTTAAGGAGCAGTTCCTAAGCTTTAAATTTAAAATAAAAATAGCTGAAGTTTTGGTGAGCTTATTAATCCAGGCAAGTGAAAAGTTTATAATGATGAATTAGTTGTTTTAAAAGATAAATGAAAATCCCCATCATGGAAGCAGTATAAAATACTTTAATGGGTATTTGCTTCATAGCTTTAAAGACTAGAAGACTATTCAGTGGCAATTTAAATATTTTTTATTTGACATAACCAAACACAAGCTGGTGAATTGAGAAAACTCAATTCATCAGAAAGAGTGGGTGTAAAGACCAAGCCAGGCAGTGGGATTTAAACTAATAGACTTATTAGGTCTTGCATATTTTCAAAATCTGTCCAACTGACATTTGAAGCTGTGAGATAAAGTCCAATGGCCTTGAGGTGAGGCTAGGTCTAATACATTTGAGTTTGCACAGAGACTTGAGGCTGATTCACTGCTTCATACCTCCCCCTGGAGCAGCCCTTCCTTCTCCCACATTAATTAGCAAAAAAGGTAATTTTCCCTGAGCCTAGTCAGAACCTCCCACAAGTGGTGTTCATGCTGAATTTCATCCTCAGAATTTATTAGGATAAATTTATACTCCAGATAAAGTACCACAAACTTGTCAACTATATCAGCAAAATCTGGTTCATGAATCTTGAAAACACACCCCCAGAGTTAACTAGTCTGAATGGTATTACTGAATATTTGAACATGCTGGTGCTGAATATTGCAACCTGGTGCTGAAGATAGTCAAATATTCATGACTCTCTTTGATTCTTATAAGGTTGTATGCATTCCAAAGATCCAGTTTGATAAAGGTATGTGTGCTTTACAATCTATCCAATGATATTAAGGGCAGTGAATAATGGTCCCTCACTATGACAACATTAAGTGCTTTACAGCCATGAGTGGTTTTCAGGGCAACTTTTACTGTTTGGGCTTGTGGTGCTTCGGTGAAGAGAAACAAGGACTGAACCATGTGTGAAATGGTGGATTAGCCTTGAGTCATATTACAAGATCAAATGGAGGAGGGGCATCCCCCAGGAGGATCGTTAGATATAATTCAAGGTTAAAAGCTCTCAAGCACAGAAGGAGAAATTCTTGTAATCACATAGAACCAATAAAGCAGCAGATTAGAATTACTTTCATTTCTCTCAGCTCCTTTCATCCCAACATTAATTTCTCCTCACAAAGAAAAAGGAAAAAAAAGGGGGAAAAGGCAGAATTATTTTCTTTTTCTCTTGCTGAGAGGTATTCAGGAATTAGAGCATGACTTCTGACCCTCAACAAGCAGGTGCAGTGGAAGACGAGACAATTTTAGAAGCTGTTCTATGAAGACAGGATGGAGCAGAGAATGAAGTTCGGAATTTGTCTGCTATAGTACTACAAATAATGCAACAGATGCAGACAGCAGCAGCATCAAATCCTCATGTTCCTCCTCTCATATTTATAGGCAGTAATTCAGAGGGGCCAAGCCTGTCTGCCTGAGAAGACATTTCTATGCTGGAGAAATGGAGAAGATGAGAACATTTATTGCTCAATGTGAGTTATTTAGGGGCAACAATCTTAAGGAATTTCTTACTGACCAGGCTAGATTTTCTTTCATTTTGAGCCTTCTAAAAGCATCAGCTGCACAATTGTAACCATTGTTGTAATTTTAAATTCACTAGGTCTCCATGTATTTTTAAAGAACCAGTTGTGCCTCTCCTCAGTGTTTTGTTGCAAGTGTGGCTATTTTCTAGGGCTGTGTTTTGCAAGTCTCTCTGTGTGTGCATGAGTAACCATAAACCAAACCCAACAACATACATATAACATTTTTTAATGGTGTTAAAAATGGATGCATGTTTAGATACTTTTAATTTATTATTTGAGAGATCAGATATGCCTTTCTGGAAATTTGGGGATGCCCAGCAAGAGGGTGCTTTGTCATTGCCTGCCTCCTGGATGACAGTTCCACTGGAGAATCCTTTGGAGGGTGAAATGGGTTATAATATGTGAAGTAATAGAGAAACTTGTTAAGAAATTTGGGATTGCCTGCTTGTGATTTCCAGGAGAAAATTGAATCAGTGTATTCAGGGAGACATATAAGATAGAATTTGGGAATGTGCACCCATTAAAAGGAAGAAAGAAACAGAAAGATTTACCTAAATCATTGGCAGTAGTATTGGGAGTTGGGTTGACTCAAATGGATCAGTCCTCAAGCAGTTGTGGTCTGAAAACTCCTCTTTAAAAAGAGACTTGGAACAACTCAAAAATAATACCATGGTTTGAATATCAGCTGTAAAAGTGCCAAATGGTGGAATATAAAAGAAACCTTGGCTCAATAAAATGATAATTTAGGGAGAGAAGAAGAATGGCAGCAAAAACATTCTGTGCGAGAATTGAAAACTGAAGCCTTAAAGGACCTTGTGAGACCTCTCCTAGAAATAAACACCCAGCTTGTGGAGAATGTAGTAAAGTGGGGGAACTGCACAGACAAATAACGCAACAAACCTACCAAATTGCCAGTTTACAGGCTCAGATTTGGATATAACCTCAGACATTCTCTTTCATGGGAAAAACCCTTATAAGGAATTAAACAAGCTCCCTGGGGCTTCAATAGCAGTAGTGGAAACTCGAGCACAAAAAAGGTGCAGAAATGCCCAAAAACAACAATTGGAAGAATAAGAACAAAAACTCACTCATACTCCTTTATTAGGAGGAGAAGTGAAACAAATTGTTACACATTTGGGGGCTTTATGCCCTGAATCCTTCAAATGGATTTGGAGGCTACATCACCTCAGCCTCCAATAGAAATTGTCTGATCAAGAGATTGAGTGGATCATATTAACATACCTTGAAATCCACACCTAATGGCAGACCTATTAGTAAAATCCTAATCTCCCCAATCCAGTGAGCTACAGGATTCCAGTGGAGAAGGAAATGGCAACCCACTCCAGTATCCCTGCCAAGAAAATCACATGGACAGCAACAAAAGGCTAAAAGATAGGACACCAGAAAAGGAGCCTCTCACATCAGAAGGAATTAAAAGTAGCTCCAGAAAGAGTGAAATAGCTGGGCCAAAGCTGAAAGGATGCTCAGCTGTGGATGTGAATGCAGGTGAAA
>JANHZU010006421.1:27364-41805 GCA_032468055.1 Acrochordus granulatus | reverse complement strand
ATTCCTAAGATGTCGACATTCAATCTTGCCATCTCACGTTTGACCACATCTAGCTTACCTTGATTCATGGATCTCACGTTCCAGGTTTGCAATACTATTTCTTACAGCATCGTACTTCCCTCTCACCTGCATTCACATCCTTTCAGCTTTGGCCCAGCCATTTCAGTCTTTCTGGATCTACTTGTAATTCCTTCTCACACTTCTTGTGAGAGGCTCTTCTTCTGGTGTCCTATCTTTTAGCCTTTTGTTGTTGTCCATGGGGTTTTCTTCGCAGAGATACTGGAGTGGGTTACCAAAACTACAAAAAATAACACAATAAAAATAATAGAAAGTGAAGAAAAATAATACAGAAAGAAAAAGAAAAAAAATAAGAATCTAGCATAAAAAAGAAAAGAAATAACTTCCCCTGCATCTCAAGTTATAAACAATTTTAATTCCTTTCCACCTTCTCTTAAAATATTGTAAATAATCTCTTCTTCCTATATCTCATTTCTTATTTTAAAAAGTTCTCTCAAATCTCATTATTCACTCCTGGCTAGAAAAATCCATTGAGGATTACCAGAAATAACATATCCAGTTTAACTTTGATCAAATAAATATATTTACATTTCTTTGTTTTATTTTTAACAACCTTGATCTTTAATACCTTTAAATAATGGGAATTTGTTTTCTTTTCTTTTTGTGTACCTCCTCACAAAATCTTTCAGAGCTTTAACAGAACTTTTTGTAAATCCAATATAAGAAAAGTATCCAAGTTGATTTTTTGCTTTGCCATTTGTGTATCCCTTTTAATTATGAAGACATCAGCTGGTTTTATTTGTAATTCCAGTGTAACATTCATTATTCATGTAGCTTGTCATTTTTAAATGTACTTTCAGATCAGTCTCAGTCTTGTCTGATTTTTTTTAACATATAGAAAATTATCTTTAAAACTTGTTTTACTAAGGATTAAAGGAAAGTCACCTCGTGTAGTTATAAAACTTGTTGAGTGAAAGGTTCTTAATAGTTGAAAAGCAGTTAAGAAACAATTTCCAAAAGTGTTAAAAAATGAGGCTCAGCAGAAATTTGTGTCCATTAAGGCTGCATTGCAGCTGTTAGATTGGTGGAAAACTCTTGACTTCCTGATGTTCATCTCATGGACCAACTGCAGAAACTTCAGTTCTCACAATGTACTCATGAAGAGCAGCTATCTGGAGTGCAAGCAGGCAATATGGAGAGATTGGGCTGGCAGAAATCGCCATCTGGCTGTTGATCTCATTGCAGTGCTATCTCTTCTCTCTTGTAGATATCTAGTTCAATATGAATCCTCAGCAGATTTGTCCAAAGGATAATTTGATGCTGATGTTATTAAATCTGCATGAAGAGTGATACTCAAAGTTTATAAACACATATTATAGTTACAAATCAGACAAATTATTAAAAATAATATTAACAGAAAAGAAATAAGCCACAAGAATTTCAGTTTTAATTATTAGGCTTTGATGTTCACAGTCATGCAATCCATTTAATAGCCTGTGGAAGGCTGAGCTCTTTAAATCTGTTTTTTCTTTCTTCTTTCATTGTGCCAAAAACTGAAGATTTGGGATTATGCTTGGATAGGGATAGGCCATGTCTTTTTCTCAGAAGTTAAGATAATTGTGTTTCTTTTAAATCCTTTTGAAAAGCAATTTAAAGTTTGTTAAATATGGAAATCAATTAATTTAGAAACAAAACAATTACAACAAAGTCTATATCAGTTCATTTAAAAGTAAATCCAATTAAGTTCAGATAGCTTTAGGTAAATTACTGATTGTAATAATAATCAATCTTTTTAATTATTTGATAATCTTTTTATTTTTAACATTTGAAATTATTCGTAGCATGTGGTATAATAATTCATGGTATAGTTTAAGACTGGACAAGATAATATTCCATATTTTCTGAAAATAATAATTATTATCCTTGTACTGCTTATTTACAATATACTGCAGTAAAAAATGCATATGAGTTCATTCCATCATAGAATAAGATCTGAATTTATTTTAAAGTGTGACACAGTTTTAAAAGATATAGTGATACATTCATTCATTCATTCTTCTTCTTTGTTTACTGGTTAAAACTTCAGGTTTTTCCTTTGACCCCTTTTTCCTTAAGTATCCATGAAGGCAATTATCCCAAATCAATTTTTGAATTTTATTCCTTTAAACTGCAAACTAGTTCATTTTCTTGGGCATTTACCACAGGTCTCTAAAGAGTCTATTATAGAACAAATTGATTATTAAAGTAGCTTCAAATTTTGTTAAGAAATAAGTGCTTTAATATTCACTTAAAGTGCAATATACAAAGATAAAAAGCAAAACTGAAAATTTACCCAAAAATTGTGAAATAAATTCTATAATTTGTATGGAAATAGAAGTTTCTTCCATTTGAAAGACCTCAAAAATATATTATGTACAATTGAAATAGCATATATGGACACAGATAATATTTAAAACCTCTTAATAATCATAAAAACTATGTCTTCAAATGTTGAGTAAATCAAAAGTTGAAGTTAATCTTTAAACTATCATACAATAGGCACAAAATTAAATATAGACATGTATATCTCACTATCAATAATGCTATATATTTTGACCAATATTTTGATTAATAAAAATGTCATTCTTTTTATTTGTTATTTTTAATAATATAATTAAGTCACTTGAATATTAGAGATTAAAGTGTATCTGCCCTGGGCTACTTAAAGCTATTGTTTTTAATTATATGGAAAATAATATTTTGTGATGTAAACCAATTAATAAGCATATCTTAAATTACTTTAACAGTTTAGTCCTTTTAAAATATTGCCACAGTATAAATGGATAAGTTATTTAAGAAGGTCCTTGAAGTTATAGAATATTAGTTCTGTCAGTTCCAATTATTTTTTTACTTTATATTTAATAAGAGTTCTATATCTCATGCATGATTGCTTCCAAAATAATTTAAAGTTATGATAATGGAATATACTTTCTATAAGGATAACGTTCCTAGATCTTCCTTTTCTTCACCCTTGGCATAATGAATTACCATCAAATTTTATTTTTACTATTATAATACTGTCTATGACTTCTGAAATGAGTGCTAAAAAGTTTTCTTCTACAGCAATTAAAGTTGCCAATATATATAGGCTAACTTCTTGGCTAGCTTTTTGTCCATTGTACAGGTCTTTGTGTTAATGAGGGTAATGAGAGGCAAAATAAATGAATGGTTACTCCATGAGGTTTGGCTTCTCACTAACTCTCATCTCTAAAAAGCATCCTTGATCTGAAATTCTCTTTGATCAAGCGAAGAAGGTTCTTCATTTCAGTGAGTTATATTGTTCAGATGATGTAAAATTTTTATATAGTAGGGTTCTTGCTGCTTTGTATTTGTGATAATAGCTATATTAATACAAGTAGCCTGCAGTTGCCACTTCACTAATTATATCCTAACAGAAAGCGTATTCATACACTTTCAAAATATTACTTTTGTTGATAATTTACTCAAAAACTGTATAAAACCCATATTTAATCATCTTCATTTCTGACAGCCATAAAATGCAAAGACCTGACAGAGAATACTGTGAACCAATAATTGTTTCCCATGATTGAGGAAAGAATGAGAAAAAAAACGTTAAATCAGATCTTAACTCCCTGAGCTGTTGCAGTTGCTAGAGTAACAAAAATCCCTTTGCTCCCAAGTCAAATAAGCCAAAGGAAATAAATTAGTAGTGTCCCCTCATCCCGGTTTTCATTACATGTGTGCATTTGTTTGGCAAGTTACAATAAATAAATAAGCAAGCAGCTAATACAAGGCCAACCTACCAGGTTGCAAAAATATCATTCTTTGTGTTCTGATTTAAAAATTACAGTGAACTATGAAACTGAAAGAATAACAAGGTTGCATTTTGCAACCAGTTGCTTCTTACAATAGCAGTACTCATGATTATTGCTTGCTGTGGTAGCAAGAATGGAAGAATACAGATGGGGTTGTTCTTGATTATTTTGACTGTTAAAAAATCTTTTCAACATTTCTCAGGTGTACAAAAGCTCATCAAAGTGAGTAGAATGAATTGGCAAGAGTTTTACTGGTTTCGTCTTCTGTTTGGTTAGAAAACAAAAGCACCATGGTATTGCTTGAGGTGGATCCCTGAGCCTCAAGCTTGAAGTTAGTCAGATACATTTTTAAACTGAAACACTATAAGCTAGGAAAGATTAATAGTACTCTTCTATTCAGAGAGGGTGATTTTTTTAAAAAAGCACAAAAGTCTCAGCATTTTAAGGAACTATAAATATAAATACTATATTTCCTTCAGTTTCAAATACAAAAATTTGCTGAATCCTACATCACTTCAAATGTTGTATGAGATCAAACTGGTGCAGAATTCTCAAGAAGATGTCCCTTCCATTTTTCCATGTCAACAGAAATGGAATCAAAATTCAAGAATGCTCAGTGGATATATAAGATTTGCAGAAAAATGCTTGGTGGATATATAAGATTTGAAGAAAATAAATGGAATCTCCTTAAAAATATAGAAATAATGTATTTATTGCTCCTCAAAAGCTTTCAGAGAAATAACTTGAAATGAAATAGAGGAAGAAAGAACTGACATACTGAAGACACTAACAATCTAGTTACAACTCAAAAGACTCTGTGGCTGTTGATTGCAAATTGGCCTACAGACCAAAAATAGATTTGTTAGGAATCGACTTCAAGAATAATCAAATGAAATTGTTAGCTACATAACATCCAGTGGTCCACAATTCACCAATATCTAAAGATTTTAGGTTTCTTAGGAAACAAAATATATTCTTATCAATCCTTCCAATAAAAAGTATGGGCCTATTCACATGATAAACTTAACTGCATTGAAGTGGAAGTTAGTTCATCATGTGGCGATGTGAATCAACTGCAGATGGGAATTGCTAGTATTAACCCAAAATAATCAGTGGGTCATTGGGGCTAATGTATCTAATGTGTACACATACTTATTAACTTTACATTTTATAATATTTCCTTTCTACTGGCTGTACACTTACTGTTAACTAACTTCATTTATTTGTTATGTAATTGTTTTATATTGTTGTCTTGCAAGCATACCAAGAGCTGCTGTACCAGAGTCAAATTCCTTGCATGTTTAACCATACTTGGCCAATAAAGTATCTGAATCTGAAACAGTAATTCCTTCTACATACGTTATGTCATACAAACAGGCACTAAGGATTAATTTCCTTACCAGCTCTTGGAACAGAAAGAAGTCCTAATGTTGCTCTGTGAAACATGGAGGAAGAAATTTCAGCCAATTCTATCCACATTAGTGACACTAATTATCACCACTTTCCCCCCATTAGGGGAATAAATATCAAAAAATCATATCTGGCAGTTGGAACGATGTTAATAATAACCATTTCCCATTGCCTTAACATTAGCATCTAAAAAGATTTTTATGTTTGTTGTTTAATCGCGCACTTGTGTCCAACTCTTTGTGACCACATGGACCATAGCACACCAGGCCTCCCTGTCCTGCACTGCCTCCCAGAGTCCTCCAAAACCACGTTCATCACACTTACTATGCTATCTAACCATCTCATCCTCTTCTGAGTCCTTCTGCTTTTGCCTTCAATCTTTCTCAGCATCACAGTCATTTCTAAGGAGTCCTCTCTTTGCATTATGTGACCAAAGTATTTGAACTTAAGCTTCAGTATCTATCCTTCCAGTGAACAATCAGGATAGATTTCCTGTAAGATTAACTGGTTTGATCTCCTTGCTGTCCAAGAAGATTTCCTGTAAGATTGACTGGTTTGAACTCCTTGCCATCCATCAAGAGTATTCTCCAGCATCACAATTTGAAGGCATCAGTTCTTTGATGCTCAGCCTTCCTTATGGTCCAACTCTCACAGCCATCATCACTACTGGAAAAACCATAGCCTTGACTAAAAGGGCCTTTGTTGGCAAGGCAATGTCCCTGCTTTTTTATATGCTATGTAGATTTCCATAGTTTTCCTCCCAAACTGCAAGTGTCTTTTAATTTCATGGTTGCATTCACTATCTGCAGTTCTCTTGGAACCCAAAAAGGTGAAATCTGTCATTGCTTCCATTTCTTCCCCTTCTACTTGCCAGGAAGTGATGGGACCAGTTCCCATGATCTTAGTTTTTTTTTTAATGTTGATATTCTAGCCATTTTTTGCACTCTCCTTTTTCATCCTCATCAAGAGGTTCTTTAGTTCCTCTTCACTTTCTACCATTAGAGTGGTATTGTTTGCATATGTCAGGTAGTTGATATTTCTCCCAGAAACTTAATTCCAGGCATATATATATACTTATAATGGTGATTCATCCAGCCTGGCATTTTGCATGATGTTAAGTAATAACATATTACTTAACACATAAGTTATAATAAGCAGGGTTTCAATATACAGCCTTGTCATACTCCTTTCCCAATTTTGAACCAATAAGTTATTCGATGTCTGGTCCAAACTGTTGCTTCTTGACTAGCATACAAGTTTCTCAGGAGACAGATAAGGTGGTTTGGTACTCCCATCTCTTTAAGAATTTGCCACAATTTGTTGTGATCACACAATCAAAAGCTTTAGTGTAGTCAATGAAGCAGAAATCGATGTTTTTCTGGAATTCTCATGCTTTCTCCATGATCCAGAGAATGTTGGCAATTTGATCTATGGTTCTTTTTCCTATTTGTACTTCTGGTAGTTCTCAATTCACATCCAGCTGAAGCCAAGTTTGTAGTAGTTTGAGCATAAACCTTGCTAACATGTGAAATGAGCTAAATTGTATAGTAGTTTGAACATTCTTTGGCACTGCCCTTCTTTGGGATTGGAATATAAACTGATATTTTCCAATCCTGTGGCCACTGTTGAATTTTCCAAACTTGCTAGCATATTGAGTGCAACACTTTAACAGCATCATCTTTTAGGATTTTAATACTTTAACTGGAATACTGTTACCTCCACTAGCTTTGTTGTTAGAAATGTCTCCTAAGGCCCATTTGGCTACACACTCCAGGATATCCTTCTCTAGGTCAAGGGCTACTCCTTTGTGGTTATCAGGGACATTTACATCTTGTATAGATTTTCTGTGTATTCTGCCAGCTCTTCTTAATCTCTTCTGCTTCTGTTAGGTTCCTATCATTTTTCTCCTTTATCATGCCCATCTTTGCATGAAACATTCCCTTGATATCTTCAATTTCCTTGAAAAAAATATCTAGTCTTTCCCAATCTATTGTTTTCTTCTATTTCTCTGAACAATTCATTTAAGAAGGCCTTCTTATCTCACCTTGCTCTTCTTTGGAAATCTACATTCACTTGACTATATCTTCCCCTTTCCTTCTTGCCTTTTGTTTTACTTCTTTCCTCAGCTATTTGTAAAGTCTCATCAGAAATCCACTTTGGTTTCTTGCATTTATTTTTCTTTGGGATGGTTTTAGTACTTATCTCTTTTATAATGTTACAAACCTTCATCCATAGTTCTTCAGGCACTCTGTCAGATCTAATCCCTTAAATCTATTCCTCACCTCCACTGTATATTCATAAGGGATATCATTGAGGTCATACATGTATGGCATAGTGGTTTTTCCTACTTTTTTCAATTTAAACTTCCAGATCTTGTTTTTCCTTGTATGGAAATCAATAAAATCAAAATAATTTGGTGTTTACCATCTGGTACTCTCCATGTGTTGTATGGAAAAGTGTATTTGTTATGACCAGTTTATACTTTTTACTTTAGCATTCCAATTCCCTATGATGAAAAAGACATCTTTTTTTGTTGTGAGTTCTAGAAGATATTGTAGGTCTTCATGAAACTGGTCAACTTCACCCTTTTCAGCCTCAGTGGTTTGGGCATAGACTTGGATTATTGTGATGTTGAATGGTTTGCCTTGGATTTGAACTGAGATCATTCTGTCATTTTGGAGATTATCCCAGTACTGCTTTTCTCACTTTTTATTTTCTATGATGGCTACTCCATTTCTTTTAAGAAATTCTTGTCCACAGTAGTATGTATAATGGTCATCTAAATTAAATTCACCCATTCCTGTCCATTTTAGTTCCCAAATTTTGGGGTTATTCCCAAGATGTCTATTTTTAGTCTTGCCATGTCATGTTTGACCATATCCAGCTTACCTTGCTTCAAAGATATTACATTCCAGGTTCCTATGTAATATTGTTCTTTACATTATTAACCTTTTCTTTCGCCTCCAGACATCCTTCTGGCTTTGGCCCAGCCATTTCACTCTTTCTGGAACTATTTGTAATTCCTTCTGATCTAAGAGGCTCATCTTCTGATATCCTATCTTTTAGCCTTTTTTTTTTTTTTACTGTCCATGGGGTTTTCTTGGCAAGGACACTGGAGCGGGTTGTCATTTCTTTCTCCAGTAGAATCTTCTAGCCCATTTTTCACCAGATGTCCAGGAACCCAACAACATCTAGCACAGTTTTTGTTAATCCTGGCAATGATTGTGCCTATTTGGGTTTCTGTAAATTACATTTCATATTTTTACGGGAAACACACTTTGTCAGTTTTTTTTTATCCTAGGTAAGTTTTATTATGTGGGACAACTGTACAGATCAGTCATTTTGTGCATATATGGCCCATAAGCCCTCTCTATAACACAAGCCCCAGTCATGAACCAGTCTGAAATGGGGAACTGATATTTCATATAAGATCAAAGATGTAAACTCCATTTGGTCTTGTCAAAATTGAGCCAGTCTATTCTTCGTATTTACATCCATGGTTTCCAGAACAGGGACAGTACATTGATAACAATACTTTGGTAGTCAAACATCAAGATACACAGCTGAGAATCATCTGCATATTGATAATCCCATATTCAGATTTGATAGATAACCTTACCCAAAAGTTTATGAAGATGCAAAACAGAAAAAAGTGTTGAGCCCTGTAATGTCCCAAAAGTGAAGAGATACAGTTGTGTCCCCCAGACACACCATCAATACCAACTGGATACAACTATAGAGAAAGGAGAAAATTACACCAACAAGAGTGTCTCCACTTCCAGTCCCAGAAGTATACTCTGATCAACAGTACTATATGAAAAGGTACTGAGGATCATAAGGATGGAATTGCTACTTCCATCCTGATTCTATCAAAGGCACTAATACAAGTGCAATGACATTGTGTCAGTATCGACTCCTCATCTGAAACCTGATTGGAATTGTCTATATAATCTACTTTCTTTAGTGTCTTCTGGAGCTGCTGGATGACAGCTGTTGGATGAAAGCCTCAACAGCTTTCCCTAAAAAGGGAAGATCAGATGAAAATTGTTCAGAATGGTTGGATCCAATTTGTTTTCTTTTTGGAGAGAGAGCACACCATCATACCATTCTGAGGGGACTTCTCTGTCTCTTAAAAAAGCTGATACTACTACATGGATATAACCACAGGTTTGAGCAGCTTTAAGTATCTAGATGGGGCCTGGATCTAATACATTTCACAGGAGTCTAAGCTTACTGTCTGAAGGACTTCATTAGATAGACTCAAACCTAACCTAGGGAAACAAAAGACCATACCCTTAGAAATTTGGCTGGACTTGACCCATTGCAGTCCAATGTTGAACAACTTTATTTATTGTTGCTGATTTTAAATTTTGCTATTTTTCATATTGTTACTATGAAAATGTTA
Source organism: Acrochordus granulatus (assembly GCA_032468055.1). Lineage (NCBI taxonomy): Eukaryota > Metazoa > Chordata > Lepidosauria > Squamata > Acrochordidae > Acrochordus > Acrochordus granulatus. The sequence continues at coordinate 32,157 of JANHZU010006421.1, read as the reverse complement.
AGTCACCAGGAATCAAACTAAACTTAAGAAAGTTTTTATAGTACATATTTATTTGTAGTTTTAAATATGTTTATTCTTTTTAAGAAATGTAATTTGTTTCTATATTAGCCCTGCTGCTAAAAAGTTTGAATAATAGAACAAAAATCTCTAATATTATTTTTAAAATAAATAGGAAGTGGAGTATATATTTTATGATTAATATAAGAAGTGACCATCATGTTTCTGAACATATTTAATTTGTTTAGATCTCTGCCATTTGTAGAATAAAAAAACATGATTATAAAGTAATCTATTTTATTACACAGATTTGTAATACATAAAATAATCTGGGAAGAGACTACTTACACATCGAGTATTGTTCAATTATAAGGAAGGTTCAAAGTATCATGCTATGTATATATTGGAAAGGATCGTAGCAATCACAATCAATTTTATATTCTAAAGAGAATTCAAGAATAAAATTGCCATGTGTGAATCTATAATGACAATCTCTAAATAATATTACCTAAATATGAAATAAAAGTAATTTATGCTGGATTTCCTGTGACACTATCTTACTTTTCTAAATATTAGGGTAAAATTCAATAGAGTAGGAGATTCTATACTCATGCTATGCTGCATATTTTATTTAGTGATATAAATAGAGATCACACATATAACCATAATAGGAATACTCATATGATTAAAGTATTTTTGTACATATTCCAAGGTAGTTATAAAGCCGTTTGATACTGTCCAAATACTCAATATTGTCCAAATACTCTTGAGAGTTCCTTTGATTGCAAGGAAATCAAACCAGTGAGTCTTAAAGGAAATTAACCCTGACTTTTCATTGGAAGAACAGATACTGAAGCTGAAGCTCAAATACTTTGGCCACATAATGTCAAAGTACTCTTTGGAAAAAACTGTGATGCTGGGAAAGACTGACAGCAAAAGGAGAAGGGGATGGTAGAGGATCAGATGGTTAGATAGTATCATTGGTACAGTGGGTATGGATTTGGGCAAGTTCCAAGAGACAATTAATAAAAAGAAGGCCTGGCATAGTGTGGTCCATGGGTCGCAGGGTGTCAGACATGAGTGAACAACATTCATAAAGCCACTGAATGAGCTTGTAATGTTTAAACTTTTCTTTCCTGGTTAAAGAACTTCACTTTTTATACCTCATTCTCAGTGTTTTTGAGAAATTTCCCTTAGTAATATTTTGGGATTTTGTTTACTTTTGGAGAAGACCATGAGTAACTTCCTTTGGGTTTTTTACTGCTGAATTAGAAACAAGGGATACTCAGCTCACTGCAGAGTTGATTAGGATAGTCTCTCATACCATTAACTACTTTGCTCAGAATAAGTTCAAGAACACCATATTCCAGTTAAAAAATTTCCTCTTTCAAATAAATTTATAAAGCAAATTTTATTTGCTTTATGAACTGATAAGGAAAAATAGTTTATTATTATTTTTATCTAAATACAAAGACAACAGGGAATCAATTCTGTCTTAGATATCGTGTCCAGATGCTTGACCATATTAAGTGTCAGGGTCTTTCCTTATAGCTAAGAGATCTAATAGTCACATTTTGTCAATGTGTATTGTTTAATTCTTCATACAAAAATATATTATTATTAAAAAGTAGAACCAAAACTATAGATTACAGCACATTATTTTTGTCTGTAATGAATTTTGAAAAAAAAGTATTGAAATTTGTTAGTTATGCAGCTGTAATTACAGGTAAGTGTCTGATCTGGTATCTATGGTTCCCCCTTCAAAGTGTAGGATTTTGAAGCTTTTTAAATGCTTTAAGTAATATTATTATGAAACAGTAGTACTATATAATGTTTGAGAATGCAGAACATCAACAGATTAAAAGTTAATTATTTATGATTTAGTTTAAATGAATACTGCAGATTAATAATTCAGAAATAAACTATTCAGAAAGTAATATCTTTATAAATTATTAAAAGCAAAGTTTACCTCTAGCAGTAAAATGTAGTTACTACATACAATATTTAATATAGAAACATGAACTAATATATATTATAAACTAACAGATTGTGGATTATTTTTCCTTGGCTGGCATTGGACAGAGTGCCAATTGTTGAATGGTTTTTCTTCACAATTTTCCCATCAATATCCTGTTTTCTGTTCCTTAATTGATTAATACATTGATTGAACTCTTCTTCCTTCATAATATCCAGTACTGAAATCTGATGCATTTGCCTATTCCCACCTACATAAGTGATTATTGATACTAAATGTGAGCCATGGGATGGAAAGTGAGTCACTGAGATGGAAAGTGAGCCACTACTATATATACTAGAGATGGAAAGTGAGTCACTACCAATTATACTATCAACATCTTCCTAGAGTATAAAGACTAATGCATAGGTGTAACAATAAGATAAATGATTAAAACTAGAATATCACAAGTCTGTTTTAGTGGTAATAGAAATACAAATTCAGACCTTGAACCTGGAAATTTTACAAAGTTTCTGGGTCCTTGTTTCCTTCTCTTTTATTTCCTGGACTTAAAATATATTGTAAATGGATGCATTAGAAAATATATAATGTGCTTTCATAACATAATATATTAAAGATTAACATTTAATTCTATATTTATTCAGCACTGTTTATGCATTGATTCTTTTCAAAAGTAACTTATCAAATTAATAATATACAATAATCATATCCTAGATTAATTAAACCATATCTCTTATCCTTCCAAGTTCCAAGAATATATTTTATGCCTCACTTCACTGAGTACATGACTATTGTAATAATATGTTGATATAAAAGGATTTTTTTCCTTGCCCTAGCCAAACATCAATATTTTTCAGGGGTGTGATCCAACTTTTTAAGAAAAGTTGTTAAACAATTCAACAGGAGCTTAATAAGGAATTGACAAGAATAACTTAATATTATTAATGGAATAGAAATGATTTGTGAATCCATGGTATCATTATTTCTAACACATTCTCTTGTTTGCCATAAATATTATAGAATCTGTACAAAATAGAGAATCCTATTCTCTATTATAAAATATAAAATCCTCTTTTACAATGACTTATTATTTTTATACTGTGATTTTATACCACAGTGATTTTTATACTTGACATTCTTTCTGCTTACTAATTTATTTTAACTTTAAGAAAATTCTGTTTAATGTAAGAAAACAGCACAATTATTGTAGCATTTGCTATATAACATTTTTTAATAAAATATTAAAAAATGTAAAGTCTCTTAGATTCTTGCAACTTAATAAAAGTTAAAATTTGGAGTTTGGTGGGGGTTAATTTCTTTGTTTGGCATGTGTGGGGGAAAGAAGGACTGAACCATGTATGAAGCAGCCTGGAGTCATTATGCATGATCAAGCACAAGGGGACCAACCCCCATGAGAGGTTTAGGTGTGTAGTAAGCACCTATTAAAGTTGTTGAACAGAGAATGGAGTAGAGAATAAAGTCTACCACAGTGCTACAGTTAGTCCAGCAAATGTGCCAGAAGCACAAGCAACTCCAGCTATTCCACTTCCTGTGCTGATCCAAGGATTACAGTTATCCAGAGGACCCACTGATGTTTGCCAGAGAGGTTCACTGGAGAAGCAAATAAGATGAGGACATTTACTACTTAATATGAGTTATTTATGGGCACCTATTCTGGGGAATTTCCAGTTGAGTAGGCTAGTGTTTTTTTGTTTTGTTTTTGAGCCTTCTAACATCAGCTGCATAGTGGACCCTGCCTATTATAGAGAATGATGACCCTGTCATGGATAATTATCAGAACTTTATGGGCAGCTTCAGAAACTATTTTGGAGATCCCATAAGTATACCCACCACATGCATCAGCTCAGCCAGAGCAATAGGAAAGTCAGAAACTACATAGCTGAGTTCAAGCTGATCATTGATAATCTGGGTTGGAATGGGCCAACAATAACTGCACAGTTTAGGCATGGATTGAATGACCAGATTGGCATTGAACTCATCAAGCAGGGGATCCTTCAGGCTCCAGATCAAGTGTACCAGCTCTGCATTGTCATTGATTCATGCCTAGAAAAGATACAGAGCACTTTTAGCTGAAGAAACTCCAAGTGCCTTTGCCTAGCCAGGCTAATTTCCCTCCCTTAAAGCCTGCAGCAACTGAGAAAGAGAAGAGAAACCTATGCCAATTGGGGCGGTCAGAAATTGGGGCTCCCAGATAAGACAGAGATATAAGGATTTACTGCTTTGTTTTCTCTGTGTACCCCATGGCATATGGTGAGAACTTGCCCAGCAAGAGCCTAGAAGGGAGGGGTCACACTCCACACAGAAGAGAGTCTAGAGGCAGACACCAAGCTCTGGATGCAATGAACCAGGGAAATGACTATCATCCCTCGTCCTCTTCCAAAGCTTACAGAGAGGCTACCTGGACAGTTAGCAGAGCTCAGCATTTGGCAAATTAAGAAAACTTGTTAACAATTCCTATAATGCTAATCATTCACCACAGAGGTGAGGAAAGATTGAGGGCTTTAGTAGAGTTTGAGGCAACTGCAAGTTTTATAGATCCCTCCAAATTGGTTCCATCATCTTATCTTTCCCAGTGCAAGTATAGATGATTGACAGTCAGCCTTTGAAGCAGGTCAAATTAACATTCCACAGTCCCCTTGCAAGCAGTTATAACTCAGCAGCAATAGGTATTAAGCTTTTATGTCACAGAAAACTTTCATTTCCTTATCATTATGGGAACAGCATAATCCCATGATTAGGGATCATGGAATTCCTGGGAGGCAGGACACTTGCATTTTCCATTTCAGAACAACTGTTTCAA
>JANHZU010006420.1:27594-58211 GCA_032468055.1 Acrochordus granulatus | reverse complement strand
ATCTATCTTATCCATGCTATAGTCATTCCTCATAAGAAGATACAAGATTGTAATCCTTGAGAGGATGTGCTTTTTCTGTGGATTCTGAAATTGTGCCTTTTGATAGACAGTGCTATCACTACAATGCTTCGAGAAGCATCCTAGAACTCTTTCCAGATGTAGAACAGAGGCGATGGCTTGAATTACACATCCTCCAAAAGGTTATTTATTGTGAAGGAGGGCATGCAGTCTAATGCAATTCCACCATTGGAATGATTAACTTTTCTGCATTCGAGAACAATGATTCCGTTGTTCCAGAATCACTGAGGAAAGAGAAATTATAACTGAGCTTAAAATATATATTTGGGAGTTTCTGAGGCAGGACATTCTTCCCATTCTTTATAAAGAAAGGGGTGACCAATTTCTGTCCTGGTGCTCTTAACTGGTTAAATAAAATAAAATGGTTTTTATTTTATTTTTTAACTATTTTTAATTGTTGTTTTAATGTTGTTAGCCAGCGAGAGTCTTCGGATTTCGGTGGCATATAAATTTAATAAATAAATAAACTTTTGACAGCTGATCTTTCAGCTTTGGATTTAGTTGAATCTGGTGGGATGCTTTTCTATTTCTCCTTCTTCAGTGTAAATTTTTAATAGGGTTCTTCATTATTTCTTATAACAGTCTACTTCTCAATATGCTCGATGCAACACTTCTCGATTTTGCCTTCCATAAGTTGCCAGAGCCTTGGATCAAGAACTTAGTCATCTTTATCTGTTTGTGAGATATTATCTTTGCCTCTGGTACTATATGAATATCAATATTATTTTAGCTCTCTTCTGCTGTATTCTTTATTGTTGGATTTGGTAGGGGGGAAGGAGGGAGATAGAAATGGAAAGGGGATTCTCTAGCCATGTCACCCGTTTCTCAGCTGTCACGCTCAGCCAGGTTTTGCTATTAGTGCCTTTTCGTGCATTTAATTGGTCCCTCCTTCCAACAAGACTGACTCCATTTGGGGGAAAATTGGAAATTCAGCTCCAGCAGTTTTTTCAACTTTATTGTAATGTGCTCAGCTGGGTTGGGCTGTGGCAAGGAATACAATGTTTGGTGTGGAGATTTCAAAGTGCCAATATTTGGGGGAACAAAGCTGTATTTTCTTCAGCTAATTACCAAAGGTGCTAATGCTGCTTAAAAAGGGGCAATGATTACCATTTAGTACAAGCCAATTGCTAAAAACGTAAGTTTAGGCCCAAAAAGTAAGGAGGAGGTATTTTAAATTTTGCAATAATTATTTAGAATTAATATATCAGGAGGATTAAAGAATGTGCCATTAATCTGTCTACTCTCAAATTTCATAGGAGGACATCCATTTCTTCCTTGAAATTAGAATGTTTTACTCAAGCAGCACTTGGAGGTAGACAGCTTGGAACATCTACAACATGGGAGGAATGGTAACTCTAAAAGGAACCTAAAGGAAGAGTTCTGAAAGGAAGAGTTCTGTATATGCAACCTAGATATCAATGGTAGATGACCCAGTTGTTTTCAGATATCTGAAAGGATGTCCAGCAAAAGAAGTAGCAGAAAGTCCTCTGTTACCCTGGAAGAGAAGCACTCTAATCAATAAGTGAAAAAGGCAGGGAATAGATTTTGCTAAAAATCAGGGGGAATATCGAAACTGGAATAAATGTTGAGGAGGGAAATATGGTGCTCCGAGGGTGGATGTGTTTACCTCTGGAGAAAGAATTTAAGCAAGATTTAGGCAGCCATCTCTCTTTGCAAGAATACTACAACAGGATCTGGCATTGCACATTATGCCATAAATTGGGAGCCAAACTAGATTATCTCCAGTAATATTCCAATTTATAGTTCTATGAAGAGAAAAATAGATTGCACATACTTGTTGAGAGTTTCTAAAAATAGGAATGTGTTCTATTCAGCATGATAAACGAACTGGGCATGTTCCAGAGTTAATCTAGTTTGGACTACAATTCCCATTGCCTCAGCTTCTTGACAAGGTATGCTGAGTATGATGACAGTTCGTATCCAGTGTTTCTGTAAGCTACCTGTAAAACAGTTGGGGAAGCTGTTTACAAATGACTTTCCTGAAGCTAGATAATTTTGCAAATAAATACTTACGTAGAACTCAATTGATGCAAATCATTTGATAAAGGCTACAATCCTTGAAAGTGGAAACTAGCTACAGGTTTGGTTTGATTGCTTCAAGACCTTCCTGATGATCTAATTTTGACAGCTATCTTGGCAGTAATAATTCAGTCTAGTTTTGCTTCAGTATGTATCCAAAAGAATAGAATCATAGGGCTGGAGGTCTTCTAGTCCAACCCCTGGCCAAGGCAGAAGTCCTTATACTATCCTGGACAAATGGTTGTCCAATTTTTTCTTGAAATCTTCCAGAAATGGAGCACCCACAACTCTGGGAAGTAAGTTATTCTACTGCTTAATAGTTCTCATAGTCAGGAAATTCCTCCTTATTTCCAGATTGTATCTCTCTCTGACTAGCTTCCAGTTATAGTTTCTTGTACTGCCCTCAGTGGAGAAAAAATCAACAACCTCTTTTCTATGACAGCCTTTCAAGTATGGAAACTGCTATTATGACTTCTCTTTGTAAGGCTAAACTTACCCAGTTCCCTTTAAGGGAAGAGGATATCTCAAGGACAAGCAAAACATTTTATTGTGTGAAAAAACAGTGCATTTTGGAAATTTGTCAGAGCAGTGTGCTTACTAGCTAGAACTACAGTTAGAGGATATCAGCAAATATACAAGTAATCATTACTTTAGCTCTTCTTTTAATTTTCAGTGTCTGGCCTCTTTTTTTTCTTCATTAGCTATCTTGCATGCCCAAAAGACCTGGGAAAGGCCTTGCAATGGAGGCATAAAGCAGGTGCTTCACAGCTTCAAATTCAATTCCAGATCCAAAAGGGCATTTCCCTTGAGATTCATGATCTAATCATTGGATAGGCCATGTTCTTAATGCAACCTTATGTATTGGGGATTCTGTAGGAGAGTCATTGTATAGGTCCAGGTCACTTTAAGACTTGTTCCTGGAATCTAATTTTAATTGTTATGTAAACTCAGAAACTACAGATGATTGTAATTAATCTAAAAGAGTTTCACTAGTGACTAACACATAGTGAATTCCCTTGGACCATTGCAGTAGTTGTAAATTCCACTATATAGTGATGTCCAAAATATGACTCAATAAAAAAAGCCTATCATCTTGGAATCAGTGGGCCTTCTGGATAATTATAGTATTGAGCAAAGTGACAATTTGTCAAGAAAAATGAATTTTTGTGCTTTTCCTTGCTTCATGCTAATAGATAGTTTCATGTATAGAAAGATAAATGCTAACTTTAGATTTCAGATGCTGATTATCCATTATTGATAAGGCTTAGAATTAGGGCAAAATGCTTAGTGGTATACAATCCACATGTATCCCTCATGGGGAAACATGCTTCACAACTGAGGAATCTTTCTCAGCATCTCACTGTAGAGGAATGAAAGATAGAGGACCTTGCCAAATGACCTTAGAAGATAACAGATTAATATTTTATATAAATAAATAGAGAGCTGGAGTGTTTCAGTCATTGCAATCTTCAGTCTGGGCCTTGAAATTATAATCAGCATTTTGTGTCCCTAAAATAGATACATAGTTAGTGTTGTTGATACAGCAAGGGTGTCTTGTGCCCCCAAAGCTAGGATTAGAGATAACACTTGCTATCAACAGCTACTTTTGTTGATTGTATCAACAGCAATTTCTAAACAGTGTTTAAAAACATGATTTTTGTTAAGGAAAATCTGGATCAAACAGATTTCCATACCTCTTATTTCTAGCCTGGTTTCATCAATTGGGTCTCTTTGACCCAGAAAGTCAAAGAACCAGATCAAAATGGATACAGCAAAGTTTATTTTCTTAAGACCGTGATAATGGTATTTCTAAAGGAAATGCAAAGGAAAAAGACAATATATTGCATATATGAAGTACAGTGAACTAAAACAGCCAATCAGAAGTTAACACATTACTTATGCTAACTTCAGACATGGCTTTCTTTCTTATCACCTTTACTCAGAACATCCTTTCACGTGCCTCCCCATAATTGCTTCCCTTATCTTCTCTTAACAATTCACACCTGCTAACTTACTACCAGACAAAGCATAGTTAGATTATATAGTACCCCATGGAAGAGAAAGCAAATGTCACATTTACTGAATGAGGAACATTATATAGCTGTAAAGGGCAGCTCATATAGATAGTACTACAGCAGTTCAACCAGGAAGTGATTAGGGCATGAGTGACCATGTGCAAAGCTCCCACTCCAAGAGAGTGGATCTGTGGGCAAGAGATGTATATGTGTAAACCATGTTCCTCCAGCTACAGCTGTTTCTTGTTCCTTGAGCAAGAGCCATGAATTCAGGAAGACCCCCAAATTGTTTACCAGCTCTTTCTGGGCAAGTGCTACCACATTAAGAATCAAAGATCTTCAGACCCTGGGTGTCCAAAAATCCAAAGCCATTCCATCTTGCTAGGGCTTGGTCAAAGTGTTTCCTCCTATCTAGATTCTCACATCATCCAAACACTGGGTTAGCACTTGAAGGGCATTGGCTACTCAGCCAAGGATGGAAATGTACAGCTAATTATCACCTGCATACTGATGAAACCATATCTCATGCTGGCAAATGACTTCCCCCAGCAGTTTCACATAGATATTAAAGAGGATTAATGAGAGGTTTGAGCCTTGAGGCGCATCACACTGCAGGGGCTTAAGGCTCAATTTCCTTCCCTGTCCAACACCAACTGGAATGGGCCATGGAGAAAGGAGGAAAACCATTGTAAAACTGTGTCCCCATTCCCAACGCCTAGAGTCCAGGGCCCAGAAGAAAATCAGAAACTTGGGGATTTTCACAAGTTATCTATTGTGCCTGATGAATATTTTAAAAAGATAAAAAATATCTGTTTTGTAAGGTGGATTCTGAGAATCATCTTCGTCTTCTCAGAAATGTATCCTACCCCAATCTCTTCCAAGTTATTTTCTCTACCACTATTCTCACTATGTAGTGAATTCAACATTTATTGAAATAAAAATCCGAGCTAACATTCTTCCCATTCGAAGAAGGAATTTTTATTTATTTTTACATTTCTATGCTGCCAAATTTGAAAGGCTCTTGGCAGCTTACAACCATTACATAGGTACATTTCTAAACCCCATCCCCGTCGGCTGTCCGGCAATGTTCACATCTGGGACATCCTCCATGGCTCCTGCTCTGCCCCCAAGACAGGTAAGTCCAGTGCTGACTCGCTGTTCCCACTGCTGCTGGCCAGCTTCCCCTGAAGTAGTACCCATTCATCTATTTACATTTTTACGTGCTTTCAAACTGCTGGGTGGGCAGGAGCTGGAGGCGAGTGATGGGAGCTCACCCCATCATGCGGTGCTGCGGCTCGAACCACCAGAGTGCCAGCCATCTCTGGTCGACACAACTGACGTCATTAAGCCACTACGCTACTGCACCTCCGGAATGCCATCTATACACTCATAAACTGACCAAAAAGTTACATGTAAAACATGTCTAATGTGTTTATTACAATGAAATTGGCAAAATATAGACAATGGCAGCTCCACTAGGGACAGCTGATTCAAGTGAGAAGATTGCATCAAGCTATGGTGTTGCTTTGCTGAAAAAGATGAGCAGCCACTAATCAGCAACAGAATTAGTTTTGGAAATGGTAGTCAATAAATATTGGTAAATATTTGTTTTTAATGTTACAATAGGCTGTCTTAATTCAACAATACTACAGTCTTTTGATAGGAAATGGCACAACTTAGATCAGTGTATAAATGTGTCTGTCTGGGGAATTCTGGGAGTTGAAATCCACATGTCTTAAAGTTGCTAAGTTTGAGAAACACTGCTTTAGGTCAAAAGCAGAATAAATGCATTCTAAATTGACTATGAAATCACTATTAAAAGATATTATTAAGACATGCTTCTTTATCAGGCCATTTCCATACCTACACTGTATAATTTCAGCAATAAATATTTAGTAGCATTCTGCAGTGGTATTATCCACTTCTATGTTGATTCTTCACTGGGCAATTAAGCAAGTGCATCGTACTGAAACAGTGGCTGCTGGAGGTGATTACCACCATTAGAGAATTGGCAATAAGAACAGACAGAATCTGACTATATTCCAGGCTTGTAGGTTACCCAAATCTACACCTCCACCACACATACTCAACATCCATTTTGAATATTTAGTCTTTTCCCATACTTTTATTCCCTCTTTATTTTGTTTTCTGCTTATTTTTTTCTACTGAATTAAATAGATCCTTTAAGTGTTTAGGCCAACTCACTCATGCAAACAATGCGTCCACTGGCTTTAACGTTTTTATCTTTACTTTTTTTCAGGGACTCAACAGTGTTTTTGAAGTTTACCTGGTGGGAAATAACTCCAACCATTTTATCATCTCCCCAACTTCAATCCAAGGAAAGGCAGACATTCGGATCAGAGTGGCAGTCCCACTGGATTTTGAGACAATCCCTCGCTATGTATTTTCTGTAAGAGTTCTTCAAACATTGCATAGACAGTATGGGGAGGTGGTAGAAACACAAGGAACTGAACAAGATTAGGCATTGCCCAACTGTGTTATGGGAAGATGATATATATGGGTGTACATATGTTATGGCTTATTTGGAGAGTAGATTTGGCAACAAAATAGTTTATAATTCTTCATGATGGTAGGATGATTAAGGTGATCAGATATTCATAGTCACCAGTACAGATAATCCTTGATTTAAAACTGTTCATTTAGTGACCGTTCAAAGTTACAGTGGCACTGAAAAAAGTGACTTACAATTCATCCTCACATTTATGACTGAGCATCAAAATTTGGGCGCTGGGCAACTAGCATGTATTCACAATGGTTGCATCCCAGAGTCATGCAATACTGTCTGCGACCTTCCCAGCTGGTTTTCAACAGCAAAGTCAATGGAGGAAGTCAAATTCACAAAAACACTGTGGCTCACTTAACACAGTGATTTGTTTAACAACTGTGACAAAAAGGATCATAATATCTGTTGCAATTCACTTAATAATCCCCTTGTTTGACAATGGAAATTCTGGTCCCAATTGTGGTTATAAGTCCAGGACTACCTGTATGATCACCATTAAGAGTTCAGAATCTTTCAGATTCATACTCTCAGCCTTTCTTTTCACAACTCTGTGAGACACACTAGTTACCGCACTATATTGCAGGTGAGTGCTGCAGTGAAGAGTGTAAGAGTGGCTCAGTTACTGTTATAACAAAAGACATCTGTTTAAATAATATGTGCACAGAATTGCCGATCCATAAAAATGCTAAAATCATACTGTCTTCCTTGTTTTAAAACCATTTCTAAGTTGTTGGTTTAAAAATTCTTTCATTCTCCAGCCCAAGCATCAGAATCTGTTTTAGAAGTTGCTAGCTGGTTTTATTCTTTTCCAATATTGGAAAATTACTGTGGGTAATTTCCAATTCAGTTTGCATCCAACATTTACTCAGTTAATCCCTATATCCAGATCAAAGCAAGCACACATACCATTCAGTTCAGCTGGCAAAAAATATACCTTGATACTTATTTAATGAACATCAACAAAGGTAAAAAAAAAAGTTAACTGGCAAAAAAAAGTAGACAAAAAGAGGCAAGAGACTTGAACAAGCAAGAATTTATATTATCTATGTGTCTCCAGATATACATTAAAAGGTGCAGCACTTTCCACCGCCACCAAAAATAATACTGCAGAGAATTTGAATGCACACTCCCAAAGTCCCAGCTTTAACATAGAGGGAGAGTAGGGAGTAAAGTAAAGACAGCAGGTGATCCCTATTGTGATCTGCACCATTAAAAAAACAAATGGGTGGATGGGAATTATTCATCCAACATCCAGGTGTACATATTTGTATGAAATTGTTAAAATGCATTTGGTATGTTTTCATAAATTTTTATAGTCCCTATGCCATAGGCCATGGAGCAGTGGAATTAGGTCATATGCCAGAACAGGCAGATGCTTAATGGAGCACAGCTGTACAAAGTTTGTGTGTATATTAGCCCTTTTGCTGAATAAATCTGAATAAATCTCAGTATATTTGTCAAACTTGGCTGGAATACCTTCCACATTTTATGTTCATTATCAGAATGACTTGTATGAGTGCTTCTTATTAAAAGTATAAATCTTAACTATGTTGAACGTGAGGTAATTTTTCTAGATTCTGGTTTTTCATGTAGTAGGTTAAATCTAGCAATGTAGTCATGAAGGTTAGTCATGTTATTTAACAAATTACAACTGGAGTTTTTTGGGTTTGAGGGGTGTGTGTACAAATTAGCTTAGCAATAAAAGAGAAAGTAAGTGCTTTGACACAATATGAAATAATGAAAAAGTTGTAGACTTGAATCTTAAAACCAAACCTTGAAAGCTAGAATTTATAAATTATTGGGGGGAAGAGTGAGAGTATAACCCTGTAACTTTTAAGTGAAAACAAAGAATTGCCATCAGGAAGCAATATGGTCACATGATGTCATACTTTGCAACCACATTGCTTAGGGACAACAATTCTAGTGCCAATTGCCATTATTAACTAAGATCTGTTTGTTATCAAAAAATATTCCTAGATTTGTTTATTGGACATGTGTGTTCCAGTTTGATTGCATGTTTATTAGATGAATATCAGGCATGCCCAGCCTTGGCAACTTTAAGATGTGTGGACTTCAAGTCCCGGAATTTCTCAGCTGGCTGAGGAGTGGAAGTCCACACATCTTAAAGTTGCCAAGGTTGGACATGCCTGATGTGCATTGTCTTAGATATTATATCCTTCAAATGGTTATTTTCATCGTAATTACTTATGATTTATTTGTCTGAAACCAGTTTTATCCTGTCCTCCAGTCAAAAATTTCCTACAGCGGCTAGGAAGTGCTCATAAGCTTAAAAAGGAAAATGTTACAGTGACAGAAAAAGAGAAAAGGATGGGGAAGAAAGAACTGAAACACTGAGTTTCGGTCGTTGTTGTAGAACGACAAATTGGTGCAGTCCAAGGAGAATTAGACTTGGGTGGAGCTGGTCTTTCAACCAGTCGTCTGGAATGGCCCTATTTCACCTTGTCTCCCTTTGCCCTGGCTTAATAAAGTTCCCATAGTAATCCCCTTATATCGAAGGCTGGCAACCTTTAGGTCTCATGGGTTTTTGTGCTTTAATCCTATCATGCCATCCTGTGTGGGAAGGGCATCAAAGTAAATAAAATAACGACAGCATTTAATATTTGCTTGGAGTCAAGGACCATCAAATGCTGATGTCACATTACACACCTAAGCAATACCAGAGTTTTTGACCTTCTGTGTGAATAGTTTTGTAAGATATTAATTTTACTGAGAGCTATGGGTCACTGAACCACTATCAGTGAACAGTCTTTAGGATCTCTTAAATGATGATGAGAAAAAGCTGTGGAAATAAAGAGCTAATGCAACGCTAAGCACACATTAACTTTGTGCTTTTGGGAGCATGAAAAAAAAATCTATATGAATTCCAGAATTTTCCACATTTTAAGTAATTGTTTTATTATTGGATAGCAGTAAAATGGATTGTCATCAATGGGTAGAAAGACAAAACGTTAATAGACTGAGCTGGGCAAAAGTGGGAGATAAAAAATATTGGCATATATTGATTAGCTTTAATTGCTACTTCATTCATTGTTGTCTTTCTCATAGGATTCATCTATGGCCAAAAAAGAAAGAAGGAAATGAAGAGAGATCTGTTATGAGCCTGATGCTTTCCAAAATTTAGGGCCCCAGCTGCAGCAACTTAAATAGATCTCCCCCCCTTTTTTATGGTTTGCCGCTATGAAAGTTTTATATCCTATAAAAGTTCAGTTTAAATGCATCTCTCAGGCAGTGGAGCTCTTCCCAGCTGCCTGCTTGAGCTGCATCCCAGCATTTCAGTGAGCTGTAAATTTGTAGAAAGTCAGAGCCGCTCTATAAACATCATGCCAGCAGCCTCTGTAGCTATTAGTCTTTATGCAGGAGCAAAGAAGCATAAATATAATTCAGATTTTTCTGAAGAACTGTAAGGCATAAAACAGAAACAGAAATTACTGAGGTTAAAGGTTAGAGATAAACTAATCATAAATAGATGTGCCCTAATCTTTGGGACTGGTGTGATAATAAAAGAGGCTCTGATTGTTTTTTATTAATCATGATACCACCTGTACTAGCCGATGGGTAGGTTAAGACTCAAGAGGGGGGTTGTTGTTTAGGATTAGGGGAGCTTTGAATATGTGCATCAAATGCTGGAAGGTTGCTAATTTACATTTCCTTAAAATATGTTTCAGACACCTTGGAATGCTGCTAATCCAATATATTCTAGCAGAGATTTATGCACCCAAAAGCATAATTTACTATTCAGCAGACTCCTACAGAACACGTCCTCCTCTGTGTAACTTCCTCTGCTAGCAGTATATTTACTTGGAATTGGTAGAAAATATTGACAGACAAGGCTATCTAGCAGCAGCATGTAATCCTCTTGTGAGCCAGGCCCAAATTCAGGGTATTGATTTCCAAACTTATCCCAGTTCCAACTTTGTTCTTATCACTAGCATATTGCTCTTAAGGTTTCAGATGCATCTGTCTTTCTTATTGTAAGGATTTGCAATAGGCTTTTGAGCAGGATCAAAGAGGGGATATCTGGATTGGCTGAATGTATCTGGTGATACACCAATCAGATTCTATGTGCTATAAAAATGTTCTTGGTAATCCATCTAAGGATCAGAAAAGGACAGGTAATGTCGAAATATATTCCAGATTGACATTTTTTCTATGATTTGTGCTGGTGGAATTTCCAAATGCTCTTATATCCACCTGATTTAGATTATGTTCCTCTTTGAAGATTGTAACCCCTTCATTGGCCAGGGCATGACTGGACGATGCCAGACTGCATGAGGAAATCTGGAAAAAGGGAAGAGTGATACAGGAAAGCTCTGCTATTTCAGTGAACAACCTGTTCCCTCTCAAGTGTGTTCAATGATGGTTTGGTTCGAGGCTTCATGCCTGGTCTGCTGTGAAAGTCATTTACAGGGACATAAGAGTTTCTCATTGGAAGAGAGCGGAAGTGAAAGAGAGCTTTGTCCTGATTATTTTGCATTTCTTTTTTCTTAGCTATTTGCAAACGAGAGCATACCAGACCATGTTGGTTTTGCATGGGTGAAGATTAACCTCATCAATGAGAATGACAACCGACCGATTTTCAGCCAACTCCTCTATAACGTCAGCCTGTTTGAAAATGTCACTGTGGGAACTACAATTCTGAGAGTTTTGGTAAGCAGGAGGCATGCATTTCCTCAGTTACTTAGATTAATACATTACAATTTATCAGTGGCTGGAACTTTTAAATTTTCAGTAAGCCCAAAAATGGTTAGAAAATAGGCCTGTTTTGTAATTTAAAACATAAATTAATTTTGATGGTAAGTACACACAGTCTAAAGAAAATTACCTGTACATAGAGTGCATATGTGATTGGTTTCTGTAAATCTGGATTCATATATCTTCAATAAGTTTAATCAGAACAATTGGTAGACAAGCAAAGAACAATAACTGCCTCTTTTCGAATCATATCTTGAAGTATAGGAAAGAGAATGATAAATAAATCATGCTTATGCTTCTTTTGCAATCAGTTCAGTCGGACATAAGCTGGTAGCCAAATTCTGAGAAAGCAAAGATCAGAGAAAGACAATGTGACACTTATTAATCTGTATCAGGGCAATTCAGTAATTGAAAATGGAAAGAAACAGGACCAAGGCAAAGAATAAAGAGAGAAAGGAACACAAGTTACCTTTCCTGACTAATATTCACTGAGGTGTGGCAAAGATTGTTGTGAATTTGTAGTACTGTACAAGCCAAGTTCCTAGAGATATGTAGGATACCATATTAGGTTGGAAAACATCCAGACAACTATTAACTGGCAGCAAAATATTATATTTTTCTATATTTTATTACTCCAATCCTTAATTTCTTGTGGGTGGAAGAAGTATATTTATTTAATTAAAAAGATCCAGGAAAGGAAAAATAAACCAAAACAACAACAAAAATTTTTGTTCTCATCTGAAAGTCCTCTGCCCAAAGCTGATCATTTTCCAGCAGAAAATATGTTTTCAGTGTCTCTCCATCCTGGAATTGATTTGAGCCCAGATATTGGGAATGCACAACATTTCCAGGCCAAGAATTTCACTTTGCCTGCTGTGAGCCTTATTACAACGAGTAGTGTGAGAAGAGGAGAAATACTTAATTTCAGTTCCTTCATTTTCTTTGCATTTAGCTGCAATTAAATATGGCTGACATAAATACTCTTCAGTCACACATTGGATCTTCTCCTTCTCTCACATTGAAAACTACAAATTGATAATCATCTTGAAGATCTTCATGGGCACTCCAAAATGTTAAGCCCAGTTGAGTTGAGCAAGCTTTCTGCATCAGGAGGATGAAAACAGGCATCCTGAACATCCCTTGATATCATGTGGAGCAATCTATGTATGTATTGCCTCCAAAGAAGAATTAAGAAGTACTCTTGTTTAAAACTTGATTGTAGTAACAACCAGAGACTTCTGTTTTAAGAAATCTAATATTAAGCTGGGTTTTTTTACAATAAAATAAAATATTAATAATTACTGGTAATCTTTAAGCCACTGCAGTTACCTAAGCATGATTTTTTTTTCCCTTTGAATATGTTTGCACCTGGCAGGACTTTCACACTTCAACACTAACATGTTTGCAGATTCCTTATGGACTTTCTTCTGTTATAAACACAGGGGTTGAAAAGGGAGAGTCTGCACCAGAGCTGTGCTTGTTTTCCAGCTCATGTACGTTGGTTTATGTACATGGATGTGGTCAGTTTCACTGAGAAAAATAATTAAAGAAGGCAACCATATCTGCAGTGCTACTTGAATGGCCCTTTGATGCCTTTCCCAATAAGATGTTCAGCTCTGTCTACCCACCCTGTTCAGTGCTGATATATTCCTCTATGTCCCATCAACCAACATATGCAAACAGGAAGACAGAACTCAGACAAAATGTTTTAAAAGGTTTATATGTAAGTGTGTTTATTCTACAGACAGATGGTATGAAACCATATAGAGCCCCTGAGCTGTTCCCATCTGACAGTTATTAATATTTCAAACAGATGTTTAGCTAGTCAGGCTGTCAAACACTAAACAATGAGATTGTTATAGCATCTTTTTTCCCCTACACTTCCAGCTATGCCAGCATTTTGAAGCAAATGCAAAATGCTAGGAGTTGAATCTTCTATGATAGATCAGAATACATGCAATTAGCTTTGAAATCCAGATTGGCCTCCCAGCTGATCCCAAACTTTTAAGAAAGTGCTTGTTTGTATTCTTTTGATGCTTGAGAGGAAACACTCTGTACATGTCAAAAGTGCTGTTCATTTATGTAATTGTTCCTGAAAGCATTGCACTCTTTAGGCACAATTTAATGTTGATGGGAAGACTTCAGTAATGGGCAGATTGTGTTGCAAAATTACAAACTGTTTTGTTTGGATGGCTACATTGGTGAGGTTTTTAAATGCATATGCAAGTGAGCTGAATTTACATTTCTAAGAATATCCTAACTGCCTTGCACCAAAACTATTGGTCCATCTAACTCACAGCTTGTCAAGGATTCCAGCAGTCCAATTGGTAAAGTGGTGTTAAAAAATACTATTCCAAGCAAAAAAGTTAATGATTAACTTGGCAACCTAACTAAATCCTAAAAATGTTAATTGACTTTGGATCCTATCACAGCATTTATGATATCCATAAGCTTAGTCTCCTTATTTGTTGATTTAATTTGTGGAACTGCCCATCTCATAAGAAGTGATCCTGGATGGCATACAACAAGATATAAAACAACAAAGCATATCAAAAAAAATCATTTTTAAAAAGTTTAAGAAGCATGCAGCATACAAGAGATAAGATTAGCAAAGGAGCCTCCTCAAGATCATCCTAGTCACTGACACACCCAAACCTGATGACACACCCAAGTCTTGAGAGGCTTCCAGAAAGTAAGGATGGAGCTGAGCTGACTTTGGGGTGGGGAAAACTATTCTATAAGGTGGGCGCCATGGCAGAGAAGGCATGCCTCCTCAGGGCCACCAAGTGTAATTCCCTAAAAAATGGGAGCCACAAAATCTGATGGGACAGGCATATATAATCTGTTTTTTTTTTCTTATTATTATTATTGTTCATTGCACAGTCAGCCAGATGCTTAGAAAGGATTTTGCATTTTTTTCCACCTGTTGAGTCCTTCCCAAAGACCTGGGGTAGGCAGATATTATTCTTTGATGGGATTAAAGATATCATCACAGGGTATAAGCTGTTCCAAATAATGCTACCTTTTGCAATTGACTGATAGTGACTTTGTCAATGCTAATGATGTTCAAGTAGTGCTCCAGTTGTTTTATTATTTAATTACTATTGGTACTACCTTTGCTTTATTTTGCCACAGTCATTCTATTTCTATATGCAGGTCTTTGTATTTTGTTATTATTATTATTATATTCATAACAATATGAAATCATGCCTGCCAGTTCTTTAGGTGGTGTTGGCCTTCATATGCATCAAGGTCTTCCCAAGAATCTAGGATGACATAATATATTGATGTAGTATATGTGTGGAGACAAGCAGAACGACCTTTTATAATTGACAGATGGCAATGTTGTCAATACGTAGATTTTCTAAGTGTCATCCAAGAGTTTTTGGTATGACACTCGGTATGCCAACAACTACTGGAACCACCACAACATTGTTTATGCCATAATCCTTCAAGTTTAATTTTTAGAACTTGAAATGTTGTGATGTTCTCCAATTCTTTGTCTTCTACTCTATTACTATCATTCCCTAGTATTGCCACATCAATTATCCACACTTTCTTCTTTTCAACCACAATTATATCTGATGTGTTATGAGCCAAGACTTTATCAGTCTGTATTCAGAAATCCCACAATATTTTAACCTGTTCAGTTTCAGCTCTGTGTTCCCATCAATTTAGAATCTTATCATTTACTATCCATCTACTTTTGGCTCACCCTGTATGTGAAACTTTTCATTAATCCATAATTTTATTGATCTTATTTGTCACTTTATACATGAAGAAAATGGTGAATGGGCTGTATCTGTCACTGCTTCTGTTCCACACTCAGGAGCTTACTAAGTCAGACTGATCACAGCTGGCCTCTGAAATGGCCCTCTTGGCTGTGATGCTGAGAATCACCCAATTGAGACCACATGGCTCATGCTGGCTTCTCTGCTCTACACAGTCTTTGATCAAACTATGATCAAATGGAAGGCCACACTAGCATACAGAATGGGCTCCTTGCAAAGCACAAACTTGAAATAGTGACCTAATATGGGGTTTTTATCAATGTGTGAATATGTAAGAGAATGGGTAAGAAAATAGGCAAATATTTAAAAGATTCCAATATGTTAAAATGTTAATATGTTGTTACCTGATTATGGGAGACCTGCATTCTTCTGTGTTCTGACCCTATTGTTTGAGTTTACATTTGTAATCATAGCAAATTGTTTGTGAGAGTATTTGTGGGATTGCTTTGTGTATCTTTACCTATATTTTGCACAAATTTAAAATGGCTTCAAATAGCTTCAAACTACCATAATTTGACAACTGTCATAAGAAATGGATTGTTGGAGGGAAGAAAAATACTGAGGAAAACCAATTTGGATCACAAGTAAAATTTCTCCCACTTTATCAACCAAGTAACACTGGCTCCATAAAATAGTGATGCCTGATTGTCAAACTATCAGATCATAAGGACTAGTGATAAGTAAGTAGAAGACAAGAGTTGGTACTGTAAAGCAAGAGTTGGTACTGTGGTGTAGAAATATCCATCTGGGTCACAAATAATGGGAATTGAAGTTCCAAAATTACCTTTAGAGGGCCATACATTGCCAACATGTGTCATAGAGGTTCTTCAAACATGTAGCTGTTTTATTAGAACAGAATTAAGAAATTCAGCTTTTCTCTTTGAACCATCCATCATCTATCCTCAAGCTACATGATTGGCTGTAGAAGCAGTGAGAAACCTATAGAGGCTAAGTATTTTGGCATGAGCTAACTAGTGGAACTGTCATACTTTTTCTTCTCCCCTAGCAGGATCAATATACATCTTATGAAAGCAGGGGGTCTCCATGTTTACATCAGGAGCTAGTATAAGAAGCAAGGAAGATGATGATGGAGATATCCACACTGAGATAACATTCAGAGGCAGCTCAGGAATCTCCTAATTCATTGGAATCTGAGAAGAAAGGGGAAGTAGAACAGACTCAGACTTGGAAGACTCTTTTATTATGGCCAGTTTCAATAATAGTAATTACAGACTTCCTGTGGTGTTGATTTCTTGGTTTATTCTACCTCACAGTTTGACAGTGGCAATTGTTTATCTACCATTAGTTTAGCTTGTAAAGAGTAGGGGGAGAAAGATGATAATATTCCCCTAGTATCAGAACTGTTATTTTCAGCTTTTTTTTTTTTTGGTAAGTTGGGAAATCTGGAAGAGTTTTTGTGTTTATTTTCCCTTCTTTTTCTCTTCTGATTGCCCCTCTCTATTGCAATTTATTTATTTATTGATCAGATTATACTTTATAAACCAACAGTTTGCTGTTTCAGGAGTTTTGGGAGATGCAAAACAATAACAGCACTAGGGAAGGCTACATATAGCACATGAGCCCTATTTACATTGATTCCAAGGAAGGAACATAATTAATCTTATATTAAATGGGAAGATTGGATTAATTTTCAAGTGTCAGTGCAGCTCATAATCAATGTCTTTCAGTGACGTATTTTCTTAAAACAAATTGCTTTTCGCAAAAGCCCCATTTTTGTCTTTTCTTTGGAATGTTTGCTTGCTTCTAATTAAGAAGTTATTTCTTATGAAAGAGCCTTGAAGTTGTTATTGATAAGCATGCAGAAATAGAGTTGTTCCATTCTTCAAACTTTGCCTCTGAATGTACCACCCTCTTTCCATCAGTTCATTGAATAGGCACAAAAAATCTCCACTTTATCAATGAAATATCTTCCTAGCTCTTAGCAAGAACTCCATGAAATTCAGGAAAGGGTGTCAGAGCCTCCCACCTCCCCTGTTGATTTAAGGTGCTCTTTGCTTTTTCAGCATCTCTTGTGCCTGGAGGCTATAAAGTTATACAACAACCAACATGCTCAGGAAGTGTGAAATTCATTCTTGTTGACCTTTCTGTTGTATTATTAAAAGGTTTCATGGCTACGTATTTCAAGGGAGGGTAGACTCTTATTATTTCAATATCTGCTGGTATTGGGGTAGAACTTACTAATGTATGCCTGAGCCATTGTTAGTAAGAGGCCAGGTTTTCTGGATATTCCATTGGAGGTACTGCTATATGTACTTCAAGTCAATGTTGACTGCCTGGAGAAATCCCTGCAATTTATCTGGCTAGATTACAGAAGTGGCTTCCATTGCTTTCTTCCTAGGGCTGAAAGTGATTGGCCCAAGTTACCCAACTGGCTTTGTGCCAAAGGCAAGATTAGAACTCACCGAACTCTCCCAGTTTGTAGCCTGGTGCCTTAACCTCTATAGCAAATTGGCTATATAAGCATAGCTGAAAGTGATTGTGTCTGCCTCTTTAACGTATGCCTAATTGAGTACACTAAGTACTGTATAATTTTAGGTATAATATTCCTATTATAAAAGCCTCACTGTTATCAAACTTATATTCTCTGGCTAGCATGCAGTATTTCTGTCCTAGCTGTGTTATGGTTAGCCCCTTTCTTTTTTGACATTCTCTTTGGGGCCTCAAACGAAGTGTTTTATGAAACGTTAATAAGTGATGGCGTGCATGAAAATCAGTGGTATAGAACTGGATGCATAAGCATTGAGCAGGAACAAGTTTCCTACTTGCCTTGAAAATGTCCAATTTGTATTACAGTCTAATTTGAAGTATTCCAAAGTACTAGGAATCCTGTATTTTGTGGTCATACAAACTTTACCTGGTCCCAATTTATGCAACTCACTGCTGGATTAATAAATATCTGCATGGAGAAACAATCTCATACAAAATGAAGGACAAAAGCAGTGCTTGGTTCTTGGCTTCACTCTCTCCTGAGCCAGTATGTAGTACTGGAAGCCACCATATTCTTAGAATCCTGGTCCAATTGCAGATTCTTTATCTTCTGACAATAATGAACAGTTGTGTTAATACACACAGCTGTCTACGTCTCAGAAAGGCTCCTGTCACTCATTCAGTGCTGCTGCAAACTGTAAAAGTGAGTGGTTTCAAAATAGCGGGGACGTTGTGACCCTTGGAGCTTACCTCCACACACTTGAAATCTCTCTTCTTACTACGCTGAGCAGAGTCATATTAAAGGATAAAGAAAACTTGTGTTAATCTCCAGAAGTCTTATGCAGGCTGAAATGTATGTATCCCATATATGTGGACATCACACTTTTTAGTCACTTGGAGCACAGGTGGAATTGTACATATTGTGCTGAAACTGTTTTGTTGCATAAACATAGTTCGTGTATACCTGTCACCTGACAATCAGGTGGTAAAAAACAATCTGATAGTGTTTTTCCTTTGTGCTTTCCCTGAATTATTTAAACCATATATGCCTTCTTTTTTCTTTATAGCTTGAGGCTAGCAACAAGAAAGTGAAACAGATGACATGGAAAACAACTAATTTTTTCAAGAATAAGTAATAAGATAAGCAGCCATGAAACCAGTTTAGTATTCAGCAATAAACATTTCAATATACAAATTGCTTAAGGTGTTAAAACCAAACATGTGTCACCGCTTTTCTAAATAATGTTTTAATTCTTGGTGTCGTAAAGTTTCAGGACATTTATTCACACTGCTGAGGGTTTTTTTTTCCCAGACTGAACAAATTGAAAGAAATTCTCAGTTTTATTTAAGTCGAGGAGAATCTTTGATTTCTGCTCATTAAATATTGTCTGTATTTAGTTCTTGTTGTTTTGTTTTTTCTCTTCTAAGAAAATATAAGCTACTAAGCATTTTATAACAGCCCTCAGCAAGTCTTTAACTCAGCTCACAAGACTAATATAAATTATTCTTAGACTTCTGCTTATAAGATGCAGAAGGAAAGGTAAGATTCCTCATCAGGAAATTGATGTGCAAATTTTTCTCTACTTATGCTTAACTATTTTCTTTCTCAAATCAGATAGATAGATAGACAGATAGACAATAAATAGATAATTTAATTATTTTTATGAATAACAACTGCCCAAAGCTGTTGGAATATTGCTATATATTGTGTCATATATATGAAATTATACACGGTTACAGGATTTTGGTGTTCAAAACCTGATCAAATTTCAGACAGAAACAAAATTTCATGACAATATGTGATGAATTAAGATATTTATTTTTATTAAAGTTTGGAATCGTGCCATGACCATGGTACTACCGAAACTCTTTCTCATATTCAGTAGTGCTCTTCAAAAGTTTTTAAGGATGTCCATGTAAAGAGAAAAAGTTGGGAATTATTGATCTGTTGTTTAGCACTATAGTGAGTGATATCAGAAAAGAATTTGTGATGAACCTTGGTAGCCTGGAACAGCTATTTGTCACATCCCAGCCAGCCAGCCAGCCAGCCAGCATCCTTTTGCAAATATTCAAGACTGTATGATAGGAAGGTTGAAACTTCTTGCTCATTCTTAGGTACTTTAAAAATAATTGCCCCACTTCTTTGCCTAGATGTGATTCATGGACTTGGAAGAAGGCAGCTGTCAGTCAAAGTCACCCAACTGGAAGAGATTAAACCAAGAGGTGGCATTTTATTCTTTTTTCTGGTATCTTCTTGTTGTGTTCCTGATTATAACTGAAAATCATTGTGAAAGTCACTGGCAAGAGACTATTTGACTCATGAACCTGTTGGACTAGAGTAATTAGTATTTCTACAAAGCTAGACCAAGTTGCTGGCAAAGGATTTCATTCACTTTTTAATTGAACATTAAGTTTATCCAATTTTTTATTTTGTCTTCAATCATCTTTTGTTTAAAATTGGACAGATTGCTCTGTACTTTGAAAGACAGTATCCTGTTGCATGCCAAAATATATACTATGATCATCTAATTTTGTCAATGGAAAGATGAATGAAAATAGGCAGCATTGTTCTGAATGCCCAAGTGAATAATCTTGCAGATGTTCTCACTTTAGGATCAGAGGAAATGGCATTCCCCCAGAATGTCTGGTATATTGGTCTTATCCAGAAGGCTCCATCTTTTCTTTTTCAAAATACATTATTTTCAACAACAGATGAGTGTACCATGAATGTATGGATTTTATTTGGCATTTTCTGTGTGGTGGTTGCCTTTCCTGGTTCCTCCTGCTTTCTACTTGCCCCAAATAAGTCCTCTATGTGTGTCTGTATATACAGTATACCCACAAACATACAAACAGTAACTTTTGGCTGTCTTACTTTCAAGCCAGTTTCTTCCTTTAATGGGTAAATGAAAATGTAACCTTCCTTGCATTAGATTGCTATCTCTGGTATTTTAAGGTTTTCCATAGGGTTAGTTAAGTTCTATAGCTCTTGTTTGGGGCAGGGATGTCCAAAGCATCTTTCTTGTTTCTGAGTTACTATTTTTGTTGTTGTTGTTTTTCCTAAAGCTTTATTATTTTCTTAATTGGAAATCCTTGGAAAGAGAGATAACCAGCTACAGATAAGTCACCCCAACCCAGTCCATAAGCATGGCCTAGCTTGCTTTCTGAGTCGCATGCCCACTGGCTTTCTATCAGGTGATCAGGAAATGGTTAAAGATAAAGTATCCTTTGAGTCAAGATCAGATGGTGACTACAAATTCTTTTGTGTTGTTTTCTTAGCAATAATGACATTGTTTTATAGAGCCTCTTTCTGATTTTTTAAAAAATTTTCAGACTATTCTACCATTCTAAAAATTTCTCAGCATCCCCCAGCCAAATTCTAATCAGACATGATCTTGCTTAGCATTTTTAGGGTTGATCAAGGTCAGCCAGCTATTACCACCTATTGTGATAATGTTTCAGTAGGATATGTATGTGACACATTTATGTATGCAATACAATTGGCTGCCAAAATCAAAGAAGTCTCAAAGATATGGAAGAACACAATAGAGGTTACCACATGAGGTACAGCAAATAAGTAACTTCAAATAGGCATATACAGTAGATTCTATTTCAAAAGTATGTGATAATGAATTCAGAATTTTCTTCTACTTTAAAATGATTTGTTATTATGGTAACATGGGTTCCATTTGATTTGTGAAACTCCCAAACCATCACTTAAGATAATATTACTTTTGAAGTAGACCTGTTGCTTATAACTATGTCTGATTTTATTAGTCTCAAATCAGTTGTTTTAGCCTTCTTAAACTTCCTGATACCAAACAATTACTTAACTTCTTCTGTTGAGTGTTCAAGAGACCCTATTTTGATATCTGCTGAGATCATGTTTCCTTCTTTCTTTGTCTGAAAGAATATTGAGGCAGAGGATCTGGACAGCAAAATAATAGTTTGCAATAAGGCAAGAAGAGGCAATATCTACTTTTTAGTTTACTCCACTGCTGTTAATGATTTCTTTTCACAATAAATCTTCTCTGGACTTTTCCACAGGCTAAAAATGTGTGGTCCTCATGACCATCAAGTCATTGTTATCACCATCCTGCAACCCTCAAGAACCCAAATAAATAAAAGACAACTGTAGAACTGTAGAAACATAAGTTACCCCTGAGGCAAAAAAAAAATTGTTTCACCTCACTGAAGATAACATTTTGTATTCTACTTGATATATGTTAGTCTTCACAAACTAGGAGTATTTTTCATCCTCAGTTACTTTTCAATGCGTGGACTTCAACTTCCAGAATTCCCCAGCCAGCATGCTCATTCTCATCCACAGCAATGTTAAGATGCGTGGACTTCCCATGATGGCTAGGGAATTCTGGGAACTGAAGTCCACCCAACTTACAGTGAAAAAGCTGAAGTTGAGAAACATTAAACTAATACCTGATTGAAGAGGATTTTTCAAACATCTGCAGCAAAATTGTGCTCACTGCCTTCCTCATTTTGTCTCTTTTAATTTAATTGAAAGTTACTCTCAGGTTAACCACTTTCACTCAGTCAATGCTTTTTTCATTTTCCAACTCATACACAAGACCACACAGAGACAAGTTTTTTATGCCTCCCTTCCTCCTTTCCTGTTAGTTGTAAATGCAAATCAGCAACAAAAATATCAATGTAGGGATTATGTGCCATCTAGAAAAAGATCAGCATACCCAAAATACTAATCAACTGCCACAGTTTTCTGGCACTGATTTCCTTAACTAGTTCTAAAACTACTTTGTAAAAGGACTTCCTTCCAAATAGGATTTACTATGGCTGAGCTGCCTCAGCGAACTGAAAATAGTGAACTTTCAGGTTAGACTGGTTTATCTTGCTTAAATATGTTTGTTATTTTATTGCTATAACTGAGAGTTTTCTTTTTATCTTCCATTTTCTTAATCCATTCCTTACATTCTGGTTTGGTTGTTCAACTTTCTAGAGCAGAATTTTCAAGGACATTTGCTCTTAAACTGTTTTCCCTAATCATTGATTCTGTCCAGAGGTAGTGACTTTATCATGAGGCATTGTGGAGTGGATTTAATTAGTCTGAAGGCCAGCAAAGAGTTATGGGGTGAGAGCAAGATAGGAGAAAGCCAGTGGAGGCAGCAAGTTGGATTTCTGTAAAAAGTCTAAGATGGCAATATATTTTGCAATTAAAACTGATTTAAATTGTCATCTAAAAGTGCTTATTTGCTTCTCCCTTCTTCTGATTTTCCCACCAGAAGAATATTGTTAAGGAGCTATGCATATCAAAGACATTTTTTAGAAAAAAAATTATAATTAGTGCACTGCAGAGCTTCATATTAAATTCCAAAAAGATGCTTTGGAGTGCAAATGTAGTAGATGTCTATTTCTCTTTAAAACAGCTGTGTCTTTTAAGAAGCAGCTTCATTAAGAAATAGAATGTAGGTGCTATGTTTGCATTCCTGCATATTCTAAAGCACTTTGTGTCAAATCTAACGTACTACACGTCCCTAACAAAAATGAGTCAACTTCTTTCTGCTTCAGATACTTTATAATGAAAATCACAGTGGCTGCATTCAAATTATTTTAATCCAGTCTAATAAAATAAATTTTGCAAAACAACAACTTTATATTAGCTGGATCAAGACAGCTACATAGTGCAAAGTTTGTAAAGAACAAATGTAAATTTTGGACTTGGGAGATGTAAATGTAAGGGCATAATTTGGAAGACAAAAAAAGACAGGCCAAATGTAGATAGTCCTCGACTTAGCAACCACTGAAGATACAGTGGGCCCAAAAAATGGTATTTACGATCCATATTTAAAATTCTGACAGCCACCCCTTCCCCCATGGCCAAATGATTTCATTTGGGCACTTGGCAACTGGTCCAGATTTATGAACATTTATATATGTCTGACATTCATGTGACCATGATTTACAACTTTTTTTTGCCAGAAACCAGTGTTTTCTTCTGGTTTCCAGAAAAAAAAACCATTGGGGACAATAACAACTATGGTGTTTGCTTAACCATGTTGATTTGTTTAATGACTGCCACAAAACAAATTTATAAAATCAGGCCGGTCACATGATGATCTACTTTGTGACCAGGATGACTTACACCAGTAATTCTGGGCTCAATTAAATTCCTAGGTCAAGGACTACCTGTAAGGCAACTCACACTCCCACGTCTCTGTTCCAGATGCCAAATTTTCCCTTTTCAAATTTGTACTTTGGTTGAGGTTTTGTAGGTTATTATAACACACTTGCAAATATGATTACACACCACTTGGTTGTGCACCTGCAAACGAATAACTTAGAATCAGAACAGCCACGAATAGTCCTAACTGAAAACTTAGCAACGGACACGGGAAACTGAAAAGAGGGAGCTGAGGACCAAAATCCATCCAGGATGACCCACAGATTGTATATAAGGCACAAGCATGGTAATTCCTTGCTTCAGAAGATCCACTTTATTTATTTGCACATGTATATAACTACCCCTATGCGAAAAGCAACTCTGGGCACATACAACAATAGCTTGTCTTGGAACACCCTGTTTGGTCTCATTTTGCCAGCATTGAATCTCCTTTCGCTCTAAGCCCTATGAATTTGTTATCAGGACCACCATCTTTTTTAAAATTTGTCTTCCTTGTTATAATAACTCAGGCATTGATGAACTCACGTAAAGATGCCCTTGAGTTGAATTCAGCTCCTGGAAAATGCATGGATGGCATGGGTTGCTTTGACCCAGGTTCTGGCATTGGAAATGTGTGTGGGAATTTGGCCATTGATATATATGATGGGAAGCAAAACCAGAATTGGATTGTGTTGGCTCTGAAGTTTCTATATTAGCAGACCGACAGGGTCTGGAGTTTTTGACTATTGCTGCTCAATGCAAATTGCTCAGTAATAAAGGCCCCCTTATTAGTGATCTTCTAAGTGAGGAGCCAGCCAACATGGCATGTATGACTGAGACCCGGCTGGGCCCAAAGGTGGGGGTTGCCTTCTTGGAAATATGCCCAACTGGATTTAGGGTTTGGCATTAGCCAAGACCACAGGGCAGGGGGAGGGGTAATGGTTATCATCGAGGAATTTCTGCCACAAGTTGCTGGTTGTGAGTTTGGCTTAAGGGAGCAGTTGGGATTGTTGCTACTTACTAGCCTCCTTACTGCACAACAATTTCCCTGCCTGAGCTTCTGGAACTATCTCAGGGTTGGTGGTGGAGTTCCTCAGGCTTATGGTCCTGGGGGACATCAACTTGCCATCCCTGGGATGGTCCTCCAAAGCAGCTCGGGAGTTCATGGCCTTCATGACAGCCATGGGCCTCTCCTGTGTCCTCCATGGCCCAACTCAGACTTGTTTTCTTGTCAGAGCAGCGTGAATATAATCTGAGATAAAAGTTTCTTTTAACTCTTCTATCATGGTCAGATCACGCCCTGGTATCTTTGAGATTCTCCTGTGCTACTCCCCCTCCCCAGGGAGGCCAGACCTATTTGATTGATATGCCTCTAGTGACTGATGGACCTAATTGGGTTTCAAAGGGAGTTGGGAGATATACAGTACCTGCGGATCTGCTACATGGTCCTGTGGAGAACCTGGTGAGTACCTGGAATAGGGAGGCAGCTGGAGCCTTAAACAGGATCGCATCTCTGTGGCCTCTATTGACCCATCTTTTCTGTCACTCTCTGGAGTGATTTACAGAGGAGGTTGAGGGAGTTGAAGAGGTTTAAGAGACACTGCTGGCAGAAAACAAAGAACAAACTTGATCAAACATGAGGTAAAGCTGCTATTAAGGTTTAACTCATGGCAGTAAGAGCGTGAAGCTTCAATACTTCTCTGCTCTTATTGCATCCACAGAAATCCGCCAGTGGCACTGTTCAGGAGAAGCTCTGGAGAGTCAATGCTACTACCTGTGTATTAGATCCACATCCCTCCTGGCTGGTTAAGGCTGCCCAGGAAGTGTCATGTCATCAATCATCAATCAAATCATCCAAGTGATGATGATTTCATCTTTGCCAGAGAGGTTGTTCCTTGCTTCTGTCAAAGAGATGCTGGTGTGCCCTCTCCTCAAAAAGCCATAGCTGGATCCCACCATCTTAGACAATTTCCATCCAGTCTTCTACCTTCCCTTTTTAAGGAAGATAGTTGAGAGAGTGATGGCATTGCAACTCCAGAGGGTCTTGGAGGAAATGCCTTTTCATTCAGGTTTCAGGCCCGAATATGAGACTGAAATAACACTGATCACGTTCATAAATACCTCTGGTAAGAGGGGATGCGGGTGGTATATCCATCCTTGCTCTACTTGACCTCTTGCTGGCTTTCAGTACCATCAACCATGGTATCCTTTTGGGCCAATTTGGGGAGCTGGGGATGGGTTTTTTGCTGGTTCACCTCCTCCTTCCAAAATTGGTCCCAGTTGGTTTTGATAGGGAGTAAGAAGTCTAGCCCCTGGGTCCATGCTTTGTGGGATGCTACAGGGCTCAATGATGCCCTACTCCTCTTTAACATCTACATGAGACCACTTGGTGAGATTGTCCGTCACCACAGGACAAGGTATCATCAATACACTGAGGATGTCCAGTGGTAGTGATATTGTGGATGTTCTCTTGTGGTGTCTGGAGGCTATGGGGGTCTGGATGGGAAACAACAGACTTCATCTGAATCACTGATAAGATGGAGTGGCTGTGGGCTGCCCTCTGCATCCAGGAGTTTATCATCTTTGGTCCTGGATGGGGTTACACTACCCTAGACAGACCCAATGCATATACCTGTAACTTGGGAGTCCTCCTGAACTCAACAGCTGCTGCTCAAAGAGCAGATGGCAGCCATAGCTAGGAGTGCCTTTGCTTAATGTGTTGTGTGTCAATTACACCCCTTCCTGGACAGGGAGGGTCTCTTCTCAGTCACTAATGCCCTAGTCATTTCCCATCTCGACTACTATAATGTGCTCTACATGGGGCTACTCTTTAAGAGTATCTGGAAGCTTCAGCTGGTGCTCAGTGCAGTTGTGTAAGTAATCCTGGGCACCGAAAGCAGGCTGCATGTAACACCTTTAACCATGAACTGCATTGGGTGCCGGTTTGCTTCTGGGTCCAAGTCAAGGTGATTGTTATGAGCAATAAAGCCCTATATATGCTTTATATATAAATATATATGCTTTATATATAAATGGGGCCAGGTTACTGACAGAACTTTCTGTATTCCATTACATCGGCCATCCCACCTGGTCAGGCAGGGAAGGCATACTGCAGACTCCATCAGTTAAAGAATTTCAACTCATGGGGTCTAGGAAGAGGTCCTTACCTGCATTGTCTTGCCCTATGAATATTCTTCCCCCAGAGGTGAGAGGAGCCCCCACTCTGTTGGCCTTCCAAAATGGGGTAAAAAGTTGACTCTGTAGCTTTGGATGGGGAGCCCAGAAGAGCACACAACCATGGGACTAGCTGGTCCCTAAAATCTTTCCTTCTGCCTTTAAATTGCTTTTCAATAAATTTTTAAAACTTGTTATTGTTCTTACCTCTTTCTAAAGAATTTTTTGAGATTCTATTTTTGAATTTTTACTTATTAGCATTTTATATTTTAATCTTATTGTACATCACCTGAAACTCTTTCAGGTTTCTCTCTGAAAGAGATGAGAGGTCTAGAAATGCAATAAATAAATAAATTCTTTTAGATAATGTGTTTTTCTTTCATTTTGTTTTCCGTCTTGATGTGATCCTGTTAGAAGGTCTAGAACACAAACCTTCTCTCTGAAGATAATCTGATATAATGAGGACTTTACCAACAGTACCTCCTGAGAAATATCTATCTTACTCAGAAACTAAACAAGACCAGATATTAGTACAGTACTTTGATGGGAACTAGAAGAAGACACTGGCTAACATATTTTGTACTACTGCCAAGCAAATAGCATTGCTGTATCTACGTAATTGCTGGATGTGGAACTGACTTTGATAATTTCTTCACCTAAGAGTCCTAGAGCGTGTGATTAATTATAAGTAAGCAAAGAATTCAGGAATAACCCTGCTCTAATACACAAAGCTGAGTACTTTTTATAAAAGAAAGATTAATAATAGACTTTAACTCTTATTAGTCTAAGAAGGTTCATAACATGTTATCATCAAGATTCACTTTGTTTGTGTTTTCATGATCCAGATAGAAATATAAGAATAAGAATTAGAGTATACATGGAACATTGCATATGGGAAAATTGCCCCAGTTGGATGGACTTGTTATATTTAGAAGAGCAGACAAGCTTGAAACTCACTATTTCTATTAAGCAGTTATCACTGCTTCCCTACTGCTAATCATATTGGAAACCCTTTAAGCTGACAGCCCAAAACTACTTTTGCAAGTGTGAAATGAGGAGCAATATCACAAAAATGGCTTCATAGCTTCCAGGTTCCTCCTTCTCTGCTGCACAAACCAGACCTCTTTCACATCCCTTCTCACCTCCTCTCCCATTGGCATCTTAATTGATCTCATTGTTCACAACACCCCCAGAGTCCAGAGACTCCAGCTGTGTTTAAACAGAACAAAATCTCTTTCAATTTCCCTTACTATTTAAAAGAAAATTGAATCTTTATCTGCAGTTAGAGAGGAAAACCTGCAAACATGTGGAATGGTAAGTAGTTAAATAATCAGAGAAGGAGAAAGAGATTCCAAATTGTCTGGAAAGCTAAATACAAAGAGTTTGGTGTTTCTGCCTAAGCTCTTTACTCCTTTTAAATATTATTATCAATTCATCTCTGAAAATGAAGTGAAAAGAAAGAACAGAAGAATTACTAGGGAGTGTAGTGACAGATCTGAAGTTCTTGTCTGTCTGACAAAATGCAATACTCGTTGCTTCTGTTTATCTCCTTAATCTAAACATCAATCTGTTGTTGATTTGAAACAACAAATTGAAAACCAAAACAGAGAAGAATAGGAAGCAAGACAGCACCAGGACTAAATAGAGAAAGAAAGAGAGGGAGAGAGAGAGAGGAAGGGAAAGAAAGCTGCAGCTTTCGCAACAGCTTATGTGTCCTGATGGAGCTGTCAGGATAAATACACTCTTTCAGAGATGGAATAGCATAAGCAAGAAAAGTGAATTAGAGAAACCAGTAAAAATACATTTATAGCACTTCATATCATAACCTTTAGAAAACAAATAAATGATTACTCTTTTGGAATTGTGATTTTTATGTCTTTTCACTGCCCCAATTTTTCTGCTTTGCTCACACTTTGAAGACAACTGTATATTGGGGAAGTTTTAGTTAAACATAAAGTGACCAATTATTATGCTGACTGATCAGAGCAAAATAAGGATATTAGATCAAAATTCTGTGTGTTCTTTCTCAGTCCATCCTATGGAAAAGTAGTCCTCAATTTACAACCATAATTGAGACCAGAAAATTAATTGTTAAGTGATACAGTCATTAAGTGAGGCATCACATGATCACAGGGAGATGTTGCCCCTATATTGTTTTCTCTTATCAATCAATTCCATCTTGTTTGTATTAATCTAAATTAAAAAATTAAAAATCTATTTAAATTAAATTAAAATTAATCTATTAATTAATTTAATGAATATTAAATATCATTTTAAGAAATTCTTAATCTATAAAATTAGCAAAATAATATTTAAACTTCAAGAAAAAAATAGAAGCCAAAACAAAAGAAACAAAATCAGAAAAACACAATAAGCAAGCAACTCTACCTTATATATTTATCAATAGTCACAGGTTTACTAAGAAATGCACTTCTATAACACACAGTAATCAGTACAAAACACTTCTGCAAAGTATGACAAACTCTCTATCAAAATAACCTATAAAGATTTTATAAACAGAAAAGTCTGAACCTATTTCTCAAAATGTCTGTTTCTAAATACATTTATACTACTTGTTCTAAATTCATTTCGGTCTATTTGTTGAGCAAAAAAATTTTCATTCCAAAATTTGTAATGAATTAAGAATGAGCTGAGTCTGGAGGCACCCTTATCTTGCGTATGGGTGTCCAATTCAACAAATATGGTTGCTGACCTTTGGCGATAAACTAGCGTTCTCTTCCTTTAAGGCCATTTAAAATATCTCAGCACTTAACATGTGTAAGGAATAAGACTGGATGGCTTATGATCATGATTTTATAAATTACATTTGAAAGTTATTTTTTCCCAAACGGGAGTACTGTAGAAATCGATTCTGAAGGTGTGCATTACTTTGTTTTGGCTCCAGAATGAAGCCCAAGCTCTCTTATTTCAGTATAAATCTTCTTTCTCCCTGACATGTACAGCTGTTTATACACAGTCATACTGAATGCAGTGCAAAAACAACGCTAGAGGAAGCGATGAAGTGCCATGGTGTGGCTCATCACAGTGGCACAGAAGGTCCAAGAAGGGGTCCGAGTTCTAATCTCAGAATCACCCGTTAGGGCTGGGGAAGATTCCTGACTCTGAGGATTGCAATTGTAGCAGAATTTCCCCTTTGTGGATTGCAGTTAAAAGTCACCACTTTTTTCAATCCTGCTGTAACTTTGAACAGTCACTGAACAAAAGATTGTAAAATTGAGGATGAAAGGAATAAAAAGGGATATTCAGAAATGTCTAATGAATTTGAAGGTCAATAGGTGAAACTTGTCCACTGGAAATTTAATTTTATTTTACAAAATAATCATGAGTTGCAGAAAATAATTGCCAGCTGAAACCACAAGTAGGGAAAGTAAGACACGTAAGAATGTCACAAGACTGTAACCACAAGCAGATTGAGTGTAGGCTTCGCAGAATGTAACCACGAAAACAGATGCTTTACTTGTAAAAAGGTAGATTGTGCAAGATAGGACAATTGTAAAAGGGGGCATGGAAAGGGCAATGGGTTTGAGGCATTTCGGAGTACAAGGGGCATGATTGGGATAGGGGAGGGAGCTCTGCATCGGGGATAGGGTGTTGTTGTTCAGTTGCGCAGTCATGTCCGACTCTTCGCGACCCCATGGACTACATTACGCCAGGCCCCCCTGTCTTGCACTGCCTCCCGG